>LOND01009547.1:0-10013 GCA_014220965.1 Paragonimus kellicotti | reverse complement strand
ATGCCCAGTACTGGTGCCACACCTTTAAGATAGCTTGCCTAGATTTTCTTCGTCCTCTTGTGTTCATCATTTTACCTATTATTGTCAAGGAGGTTACGTTGGGAGAACCACGAGACAACTATTGGAAAGGATTCGTCAGCAACTCCTTAAATGGTTTCGCAACAGTTCGAGAAACTCATTTCCAGTGCAACCGTTTTTCACTTAATGGACACTGATCATCAAGTTGAGCCGGATAAAGCTTTCCGAGCCATTTACAAGGTTGGTCAAGCCCACTTCGGAGCTGTCAGATCGCAACTGCAATCAACGGCCGAGTCTACTCCCATCAGACTCTAGAACCAATGTTTGTGTGTCCAAAAACATTTCGTGCAAATCCTACGTCTCCTTTGGCCAACTGTTCCACAGCTACTTGAAACCCAAGCAAGCGTGAACCACTTGACGCCGACGAACACATGTCTCAAAACAGAAACCAGTGACATTGTCACACATTCACCAACAGTCCTCATTCGTGTAGTTTGTGCTCCGCCCCATGTCTATGATTTTAATGACCCATTTGACTTGCTCTAATTTTCATATATAAAACGCATGTACTCTATGTAATTGTAAAACCTGATGAGAATGACTGAAAACAGGTTTTCGCATAATTAACCTAGAAAATTTTTATGGTCGACGAAGTGATTGCAATAATTTGACACCACCGCCCGCATGAAACAAACGCTATATAATACAAGATTAACCGACTAGTAGTTTTGACCACTTTGATTCTCAAACGGACAAGTTCCCTTCATCTATTTATGTCATACGTGTTTCAAGGTTTTGATGGACTTGTATCGTTCTTGCTTTCAACCATAGGTTAGACTAGTCGGTCACTTCACGCGATGTACTGTGTTTTATCTACGTTGCCTCAAGAAAAAAATTGTGAATACGTTTATTCCGCTTCGATTCACTGTCGGCTTTGCCCCGTCTTGACAACTGGACGAACTGGTGAGTGGGCGGGAGATAGAGGCATATAATTATGGGCAATGGTCTGGTGGTGCATTTGTCTCGAGGGGACACGTGGCCGCCAACGGCACGAGTCACATGATTCGACGTCGAGTGGCACAGTCGTTCATTTGCACCTCACCGCCTACACACTATGCTGCAGCAACTTCTTTTTTGCAACAAAATATGTCAGGTTATTCAATGTACAGGAACGAATTTTTCAGTAAAATGTTGCTAACCACTAGGTGGGGCGCAATTCTGCGGGTTTTCCAGAGAGACCTTTTGTGACGATTAAATGAACAACCATAAAACAATGACGAAGATATTAAATTTTACGTGTCGTAAGATTTGTAGCCCTGCACCTGTTTCTCCAAGTCTAGAGTATGTTTTGTTTCGGTCCATAGTACTTCAGGCCCATAATCAGCTGACGATTTTAGAAGATGATAATGAGCAAGGAATCCGCGGTTCCAACAAACATCATTATATTTTCCACAGACAAGGGGGTTGAAACAGTCAGTGAGTTTCGTGATAAAGGAGTTGGTGAACGGTAACTATCGGATCTAAACACTACCAGGATCATGACTTGAATGCTGAATGGCGAAGCATCCAACTACACAAATCTGAGGAGTAGGCAGGGTTTTTAATTACTATTCTATAAGCTTTTCAATAGCGCTTCTCCTTCTAGAATATTCCACGTCACTATTAAGGTGAGCGGCAGCCCTAGCCATAGTACCATACTGGTCAGGCTCATGGCTGTTATGATGATGATGATGATGATGATGATGCAGTTCAACTGTTCACAAAATGCACTCGCAATTTTTGCAATGACTCAATGTAGCAAAACGGTGATACTCTTCCGAGTAATCATACTGGCAAACAACACTTACGTCGCTTTACAATAGGTTCATGGATGCTACTTGCGTAGTCTTGTTATGCAGTGGAAAATATGAAATTCCCCTCTTTCCACAACACAATGCTTCCGGATCACTTCGTATGTGTCAGAAGTGTGAAGCTATATTATAAACTCGAGAAGGTTGATGTGAAAAAACGGAAATTGAGGTGGTTCACACTGTTCTCTCTCTATCCATTATCTACACTCTAGTTAGCATGGAAATAGTAGCTACCATTCTTGCGGGATTATTACTGCAGTCAACTTAGTAGATGACATTGGAGTACAGCTAACGGATTTTTCCAACAACGAGAGTCGATAGTGTGCTTACGATAATTTACAACTGAGTTTTCATGAGAAACAAAATCTATAGCTTCAAAAAGTTTATGGCGGCTTATTGTGTGCAATTTTCATAAATAACCGTAGATTTACATGTAGTCCAAGCACGGATCATCCACACTGCAATTTCATAGACCGGAATGTGGAAAAATAACTAAAACTTTGTCGGGCAGTTGTTCTGTACTGGTGTACTTCTCAGTGTAACCACAACGGCGCATGTTTGAGACATTCCTGTCAGGAAGGTGAGCAACAGACATAATTTGTGGTTGAAGTGACAATATCACCAAACCATTGGGTGCATTTTCCGGTTAGTTCCATGTATATTCTGGGATGGGTGCGATGTTGTAAGCTGATGGATGTGCAATAACATATATACTTGATGAAATAACCAAAACAGACTTGACGAACAGTGAGAGCATAGAATAGTGATTATAATATTTTCTCAACAAGTTGTCATTACATCAAATTGAAGGGGGTTATTCTGTCATTTCCATTCAACGAAATAACAGTGCTGTAATATTCATTGGAACCAATCTTTCTTGGGTACATTTGACCCGCATTTTGTAGCAATGGTTACTTTCCCTGTTGAGGTGCAAAAACCTTGCTGACCAATTAAGTTTCTTGCTTCCAACCCGGCAAGTGAGTTAGAAAATAGCAAGACTCATTTCACCAATACATCTTGTGCTCATCGAGGTCACATATGCAATTATAGTACGATCTGTACATTTGCAGAACAGGTCGGAATTTGTGTTATCACGCTGAAACGACTGATACAGACAGTAAACCGTGAACCAACCAGTCGGACAACGGATTCAGAAATCCATGGTATTGAAATGAGGAATATCATCTTGCAACAGGTTACAACAATATCGGTCTGATCAACCACTTCAATGTGTCGTTTGGTAGCCCGAATTTAATATTGCTGGACATACGGAAAACCCACTTAATTAAACACAGTCAATCAGAGTCGACAACGACTGATAGCTGACGATGGCTCATGTTATCACTGTGATTTGACTTTAATCTTCTCCCTCCCAACCATGTCCTTTTCTCGTTTCTCATATGGTCTTGATGTATGCACATTCATCAGTAATCAAAACTTTGTTCAGCAGGTTACACGAACTCACAGATTTTGACCCGGCTCAAAATTTCTAATAGCGGGTTTCGGTGAACAGACAGTTTCTCGTACTGAGGCGGTCTGACAATCTCAGTATTGTTCACAAGCGAGTGTGGCTGAGAGTTCGGACATGATAGTACAATCGTGCATAATGTGAGGTGACTAGCAACAATTGTCAACACGATTGCCTCATACAGACGTGGTCAGATTTGTAACCCCGGCCACGACAAGAACAGCACAACTGAGCGGCTCCAACAACACTGAAACTCAAGACTATGGCTTCTTTTCAGAAAGAGCTATGATACAATTCTATGGGAGTGAGAAATTTGGGAATAATTTTGAGTAAAGTTCAGTTTAAAGGTATATGTTAGTAGTGATTGTGAGTGAGCAGAAGTTGAGACAAAACGAACGCACCCGCATATTTTAATAAGTAGTGTCGATGCCCTAATAAACTGGAACCTCTTCGTTCAAGACATGTTTCCAATGATTGCCTGTGTTTTCCCTTAAAATCTATGAATTTATATTATACGCCTTTGACTGTGCAATAGTTCAGATGCATGGAACCAGTGTCTTTCAAACGACCTTCGTTTGGCTAACTTATTAAGTTGTGTTCTATCTGTCAAATTTGACAATTGGGTGTAATACATGGTTGAGCGGTTGCCTGGGTTAAGTGCACTCATATCTCAACAGTGCTTCTAGACGTTCATCCGACTAGGGTAGCACCGGATCTGTTAGAGTACTAGAAGCGATACCTCCACCCTACCAGTTGCCTACAAACTATGATCATCCACACTGAACCTTCCGACCTTGTCAACTTGAACTCAAATGTTGTTGTGGCGTCCAGAGTATAGCGATCAGTGTGCGCTGTCAATTATGCTTGCAACAACACAATTTGGGCGTGGCTTCAAGTTCTCAATGGAAGCGCTTACATATAAAAGCCGTCGACATGGTCTACCTCACAGTGTTGTCAATCTGAGATTTTCTGAAAATGGACTGTGCCTTGTTGATGTTGGGGCTTGTGGTGCTGATTCCAAGCGCAATGTGTAACCCAAAAAGTGAGTGTCTATTTGAATATGTTCCTAAGGGCGATTATTCGTAATGATGTTAATGACCAGCTTTGTACTATTGTTTCACATTCATGTTCTGTTAGAAAACTTACTTTTTGTCTGTTTGCCTATTGTACCTAAGAACGTTTGTTTCTCTAAAAGTTACTCTGGTTAAAATGTTTGACCATTTTTAAAGAGACTCTGGCGAGATAGACGTAATCAGCAGTACGAATTAAGCTGATGACAAGAATCGCCCGCACTCTATCAAATGCACTGCCATAAGGATTTGGCGAACTCAACCTTGGTGATGTTGCTGTAGCAAGAATGTACAACACCCTTTTTTGTTCGTAGATTTGACACTCCAATCGAACGTTCTCTTATCTGGATCTCTCAGTCATGTTTTACTTACAGAACTCAACAAAATTGTTCAGTAATATTACATTTATTGAAACGTGGGCTGGGATTTGGTTGAGACAGATTAATCACTGCTCACATTTCATCGCACCTATCACATTATAACAGGTCTTTTATCTAACATCTTTTGGATTTTTGCCTTTGTTGGACCACTGCAATAGTGCGTCTACTTTACGTGAGCGGGTTTACTGATTTCGGATTGTAATGGTTCCTTGTGAATTCTGACTGGGACTCAGCATCACTCACGAGGATTATTCGAGAGTGATTGCACGTCACAGCGTAGGAGGTAATTACACGACCGTCACTAATGTTAGCCGTAAAAATACATCAGCTTCCAAACGGATGAATTGGAAGTGATCATTTAGTGTTGTGGTAATTAGTAAAACGCAGTGATATAATCAGCAAACCATTTGTTTTATCTTGCAAAATCTTTTCCACTGAAATTCATGCAACCGCCTTCTTTCTTATTTCAGAAGAAAAGTTGGGTGAGTGAAAAAGTACACCTTATCCGGCAATCTTTTCAAGTGGTCGTTCTTTAGACCCATGCAGTTATGTGGGATAAAAACTTAACAGGCTGATCCACGATATCTTTTCTGGGCATTTCTCGTTCTCTCGTCAGTTTTAGTGTGCCCAAAGCACAGACAATTTTATGATTGGCTCTCGCCCACATGATTAGTTCTTGTATACTGTTTATCACTAAATATGTTTGCCAAACAGACTTGAAATACGTATTTAAGCACAAAAGAAAATAAGTTGATTAATAGGATTACTTATTTAATTAACGAAAGTGAGCAACAATAACCACGACCATGAATTAACCACTAGTATTAATATTCAGTGATTGGCAGACATTTTTTTAAGATTGTGCCAAACAGGCAAGAACAGACTTTGAGATGCTGATAGTCTCTGGTTAGCTTCAACGGGGAAAGATTTGTATGCGTGATCTAAGAATCGAATGCATAGTCGAATGTCAATCCTTATCGCCTCGACTGATTGTCATTGTGTGAACTTCCTGATGCGGCTGACGCGGACCTTGCAGGCGACGCGTAAACTCCATAGCCTCATCTGCGAGATTAGTTGCGTTTACGTTGTTAATAAATTTGATCAGACTAAGGTGTCGTCATGTCAGATGTTAACCTGTACTATGCATTCGCAACGGTTTAGTTGATCTACCTGCGTACACCTATGCACATCATCAGGAGAATAGACATGCAAGCTGGGCTGGGTGTTGACAGACGGCGTTATCTTAAGTTCAGTGTCACTGGGGGATCTTGATCAAACACCCAGGTGTGTTGTTACCAGGACTATAGGACTAACAATCAAAGGAGATTGGTGACTTAGTTCATCTGATTTAAAAGCAGTACTGAATGTTAAACAGATTGATGTAGCATTTTATTCTATTGTTATGAGCCAGACAGGTGATCTGTTGGTGATTGTGTTCCAAATGAGAAGTTGGTATTTCCCTCCTTATAATCGGTTAGACATCCGATAAGGTGGTCACCCTTGTAAATAAACGACAATAACATACGCATCTATGCTAGATATGTACCGTTGAACGTGTGTTAGTCAATGTTCCAAAGATAATGAATGGTATGAAACTTTTGAGATAAAATCCAAATTGCGTTCCGTTTATTGCTATGAAAATGTGCAATATGAACAACTCTACACAGACAGCTTCATATTTTGGTTATTCCTATTTAGAGTTCATATACTGATCAAAAAGCAGCGTGTTTCGTCCCATCAAATTGTTGAGGCAAGGAAGAGTTATTCATAATTATTCCTGTCAAATCAGATATGTTTTTGATTTTACACAGTTTTGTATGCCTTGTCCGGAGGTTATTAGTTTTGGATGGTAATACTGAAGTACCGCATTTAGGTCGTTGTGACTGCTCCCAACAAAATCGGTTGTTCAGTAATTCGAACAGCTTCAACATGAAAATATTTTGGAAGTCATTCTTGACCCATTCATCCTTTGATAACTGTGAAATCTATTTTATCTCGGTGCTGGTCTGATCATCAGTTCTATTAACACAGAAGGTCAAAATGATCGACTGATTATCTGAGTAGTCACCTTGAGCTTCCCTCTTCAACTTATTAATATCAATGACTAACTGGCTCATCAACTGTTTCAATACATTAGCTGAACCAACCATTAGAACTGACTGCCGGGAGTTCATTCAATTCGTTTTTGGGTGAATATCAGCACTTAGCGCGAATGGCTTCAAATATATAGAATACATTGCATACATAAGTCACCTAATCTTGATGACTTCATTGACAGTTGGATAGATATTTCCGCAAATTGTGTCCTATTACTTCATATGGCCAAGTATTTAAACTTGATTTTCATTCCGAATTGTTGTCATGCACAGAAAAGACGATATGTTCGGTAAGAGATGGGTGCAATCAATTCATTGATTTCGTTTATTTCAGAGCAAATAACTAGTAAGCTACATGATTTTTGTTGTTGTGAATATATACCGGAACTGGTCAAGACAAGACAAACTGAGGGGTTATTATCTATAGTTTGGCATAAATGTTAACAATTGTGAGATGTCTTCTCCATTGGGGTCAGGCCGTAAAATGTTGTAACTTATACTGACTGAACGATCAACACCCATAGTTGTGAACTAACAGAACCGTTGCCAACAAGGCCATGTGAGCGATAAGTGATAATTTCGAGTATTGACGGTTTTACCACTTTCAGATAATTGCTCTCACTCACCCTTTAAAAGTTTCAACTGCTTTTAACTGGTTCACTCGATATGAAGTAAAATCCATCCTACAATCGGATGGTTACCAGTAAACAGTAGTACCAACTTGTCACACCATGTTTTAAACCGAGTATATTGTAGCTGTGTTAGACAGTACTGTTAAGTGGTGTGATATGTTTGGTAGTTCAGAAGACATTTAATTGCAAAACGTCTGGATCACTGTTGAATTTGAGACACAGAGAAGAACGGCAGTTAATCTGCTCATTCTGCCGGATCCAGCAGTGCAGGCTTGTAAATCTTCAAAATTGAACGGAAGCGTTTTAGCAAGTTTCTGATGCACGGCGTCATCTACACCTGGCGTATCTAACATTTCAAAAGTCAGCACCGTTTTGTTGAATTTTTCAAAATAACGTAATCAGCAGATTGAATACTGATTGATACTGCTTGTTTGGAATGTCAAGGATATTTGGTGAGGCTCTTGAGATACCATGAAAAACCAGTTTTCTGCCTGATTAACACATATACGCAACACACGGAGTTCAAAACTGTTTTGTGAGAATGGATCGAACGAACAATTATAATTCAACGACAGTGAAACTCGTGTCCGAATTTAATCATGATTACTAGCTGGAGTTTATAAGACAATGAAACAGGAAGTAGGTTTGGCTGAGGAGGAAGGATTTGGGTTGGTATTTCCGTCCGTCATACATACGAATTAGGACGTGATGTCAACCAGACGGGTTGAACGTCTATGGTTGCTCAAGCCAACAGAGCCTATGAAACGAGATCATTATGCCCTATAGGTCTGCAAAGTCTGACCGTCCCGAAGGCATGTTGGCGTAATTTGCTGTTGCTGACACAGTGTTCTGACTACACAGCGGTTACGCTCCGGAAGCACTAATGGTCGAAGAAGAACACTCTTGGAACGTCCTCCACACAGGTGGACCAGTTTTCATGGTCGTACGATAAGACTATTTTAACGATGACATTATACACTCGGCCATCTACAGAGAAGCTGAAAGTAGACCGGTGCTACAGATATTTTAATTTGGCGAATGCAATTCGATCCTCTTCATGCGAATCGTGATCTAATCAGACATTCCATCGGTGTTGATGTGACTCCATAGATATGTGAACTTCTCGACTGCATGCAGTGACCCAATATCGAGAATAATATCAGGAGCAGTGTCTTACAAATGCAAAACGTATACAAACTGGAGGACTATGCTTTGAAGATCGGATAGTACTTATCGGTTGCTGTGAAACTGAAGTGCGAACTAGCTGCATTCTCTCACAGTTCTTCATCAAAGCGGTTCGCTATGCATTACAGTCCGGACAATATATGAACTATCCAAAAATACAGTAGTTGTATTTGTTGACAGAGTGAACTTAGGACAACTCAGTCGAGGGAATTATGTGTGATTCTTCACGGAATCAGTCCAGTTTCTCTGTTAGTGAGTTACCTCATCTTTTACAGATCTCCTGTAAATTGGAACCCCTGACAAATGTGACGGGCAGGTCATCAAGACATGTTTAAGATGCGTTAATGGAATTAATCGATTAAACGAACCCAACCTCCGAGCGTTCATTCAAGCATTATTGCAACAAACAACATTACAGGTTGTCTTGATCCGATGGGTAAACCTCCAAATAAACATGGAAACATGCTTTACGATTTAATTGGTCAAGATATCATGAGGCGATTCGGTCTAAGTTGTCATGGCTGTAGGATGTTTCTGCAAAAATGTCAGAAGTGCGGTATTGTCATTAGAAGTAGCATATTTCTACCCAGTGTTTGCCAAATACCTGTTGCATGAATAAGTTCTAACAGTCTATAACTTCACGGCTGTGTGCAACATTTCAGTTGCACTGTTCTGATCACTCCTTTCAGAAAAGAAGCAATAGACTCGAGTTTCGCTGGCTTGGATTTCCCCAGTCTTCAGTCACTACAATAAGGACTTTGACATTTTATGCGTCCCCAGTGAGCACTATTTCTTACCACCACATCACTGGGTATAGCATAGACATCACGGAGTTGTTATGTGCAGTTTGCCAGCCAGGCTCATTGGCGAGTTGCACATAACTCTCAGTGTATCGGAAAACAGAAACGGCGATCAAGCACGAGTGACTGAATACCTGGCTAATTACAGCTAATATCTTATTGTTAAACGGGTTCAATGCATTACTCGAGTTTGGTTCGAATGACTGCTCCTGATTGTAGAGAAGATGAACGAAATTACCAACACCTTTACTGGAATTTCGCTTGAGCCTATCGAACAAGCTCAGCATATTCGTGTGTATAATGAACTTCACTCCATCACAAACAAGAGTGAAACGTCTTCAATATTTTTGCAAATATTTATTGTATTACGTGCGTGATGTGGCTTGTTTAACAAAAAAAATCGATAATAACGAAATACTTCTTGTTTTACTGCCCACAAATACAGCTGCGATGCGAGGTAACTCGAACTTATCTGTGATCTATATTGGTTCGAGTTTCTTGTATATAATTGAAA
>LOND01009544.1:4440-16750 GCA_014220965.1 Paragonimus kellicotti | reverse complement strand
TGGTACTTTTGCCGGAAAAAGAATCCAACCTTCTTCCAACCCCCAACCTGGAGGACCAGGAGACTGGTTTGTCAGACCTCTACCCATTGGCCTGCCTGGTATGAGTGACTCTATCGGTGTGGTGATCACACCGTCCAGTTTAGCCCAATAGGTCATCGAGATGCGCAAGCCGTCACACCACGTCAAGGTCCAGTCTCGTTGCCGACGTTGAGGCCGACTGGCGTAAGGTGCGAGGTGGACAGATGATGACCTGGCGTAGACAAATGAAATCGTTCACGAAGGGGTTGGTCACTGTAGGTCGGGTTCGTCTCCCGGGCTGGGGCCCTCGCGACTCACAGAGTCGGTGGCTTGAGACGTTAGTGTGAAACACTGATGTATTGCTGTCTATGATAATGATGATGATGATGATGATGAAAGGTATTGTGAGAAATTCCGTTGCATTCCTTTTTTCTAATCGTTGCAACAAGCAAGGGAAGTTTTTAGTTTACACATCATAAGCTCTCTGATACAAAGGAACATGTGAGCCGACATGTGTTTGCGAGATACCGTCAAGCCTTTCACTGTGGCTGCTATTTGTTCTACCGGTGTTGTTTGCGAAAGCTCAGCAACTGCGTAGAAAATTTCGTGTTAAGAAATAATCCGTGATCCTGTGTTTGTTAGAGTTAAGTAGTTGACATGTATGTTTCAGATACTTGAATATCATTCAATTTGGATTGTGTGCTCACAGGCCAAGGAGTACTCTGGTTTATTAATCATGGTCGGTGCTAAGGTATCACAAGATAAAGAACTAATGAACTAGTTGTGTTTCATGATGACACGGTAGCCGTCCGACGGCTGCTTAATTCCCTGACCTTCGATCAGATGTACTGTAAAATTGTACCAAGCAACCTACGCGGCTTTTCCCGTGCATAAAAGGAACGAGTTATTTAGGGCATAGGTGTGAACACACGACAGTCATCGATTCATGATAGTTTTAGCTGGTAGTCTCCTTTCGTAAACTGCTTCCCCGCTGTGTTCCATTTGGGTGGTCCGCTGAATCTTTGTGATATCCGGGATTTCATGGTTCATTATCTGTTATCTACATAAAGTCAATACGTGGTGACCTGTCGCTTCATCAATCTGCAGACGTCCGAGTTCTAGCCGCAACATGACGGTTTGATGCCCTGTTGTTTCTTTTGGTTCTCTATAGTTTTGGTTGGTCTGATGACACTTAGCCTACGTGTGATCTCCTATGGGAGCAAACACCTTATGGATCATAAGCTGGGAATCCATCTTTTACTCTTCCCTCCGTTTCTTCATTATGTTTCCGGCCCGAGTGTACCAGAACATAGAGTCATTATCTAACCATGCGTTTGTTTGTTTAGGTACGCGAAGAGGTCTGCACCACCCAGCACCAATTTATTTTGCTTTTCTTGATCATGAGAAGTTACCTACTATGATGCCGGTGAACGCCACCAGCTTGTTTTTGCCTATTGGTAATAATGGGCTATGTGGCCGTACAGTTGTGACTTTCAGGACGGTCAGCTTTACGGTTACTGCTCGAGAACATTAGAACACAATGCGAACCCTAGTCTGACTCGCATGCTGAAATAATCTTCAACGAATTGTCAGCAAAGCGGCAGATTATTTTACAGAAGAAAGTAACCCTAAACGGGGTCTTCGATATCACTTGTTTAACATGTGTTCGAATCATGAGTAATAGGAGATATCTAGTTCAACCGAATGACAAGCGAATGGATATAACAGGATGATTGGTGCCAGTCATTTTGCTTGTCGTCAACTAGTTAATGTGATCAGAGACCGCGAAACAGGAATTATGCTTTAAGGCTCTTGCTTTCTGAGTATTGACTGAATTGAATGTATATCCAACACATGAAGTCGGAGTTGTATACAACTATGCAGGTCATCGTACAGTCAATTCCGTAGCCGTCCAACTTCAGTGAGGTCATGACTACCTGTTGTTCTGATAATCCGCGGCTACCCTCCATAAAGTTTATTTTCCTTTTTACGATTGGAAGCAGGTTGTGTTCAATATGTTCCAGATACTGTCAACTAGGCAGATAAGAACTACAAATAACAATGAGGATATCAAGATTTGATTTTATCCTCATCTCCGTGTTTGGTCGCGTCATCTGCAGCTCCCTAAATATTTTCGTAGGTTGAGGTGTTCTACTGTGAAACTGTTCAGTAGTATACTTTCTTTAGAACAATTTTGGATATTCCTACATGTGGACCTTTACCCCGGACCATTGCACTTCTTTTTGCCTTATTATTGATTAGGTATTTTAATTCTAATTAAGGAGTATGTCAAACTATGTTGAAATGTGTGACCTGATTACTTGGTCTGGTTTCAGCCGAAAAGTACACAAATGAGTTATTGGACCCTTAAGCTGTAATGTGTTCAGACATCGACTGCCTGTATTCACACTTCTGTTATCGGTATGAAAAAAAGACGTTGCGATATTAATTAGTAGTTTGGCAGATTCAGATGAGACCTAGCTGCAAAAAAACCAGACCTTTGACCACAGTTGAACGAGCGATAGAAACAGCAATACAATTTTTATGCTCAACGGTGTCGTTGGTAGATTCCGGCGTGAACCGTTTGAGAAATCCTGCGGGGAAGTAAATCCGCCGGATCATTGGGTCTCGTGTTGCCATATGTTGAAATTTCGTTCAATCTCGTCGGTTGTTAACGTAAGGCATGCAGGTTATATACGACAGACAAAGTGAGGTACGGATAAGCATTCATTCACATTAATTATTACGTCAACACCACGGCAACCCGATGGGTCGCTTCAACCACTTTTGTGCACATAACGTCGACTGGTGAATGCCGATCAACATAGGTTGGCTGAAGGCCAGTAGCTCCGGGTCCTGACCGAGTAGGTGCATCAATTTGGTTGGTGTTAATGACATAATACTTGCATGTTTTACGTTTGCGACTGATGAGAGTAAACGAAATGTTAACATATCGCAACATGTCTTCTTTCTGCACTGATGAAGTTGTTAAAGGAACGCAGTGTTACAACCTACTACTAGTTTTTTTTAACAAACCAATAATCGGCTCATAAAAATCGTGCTCAAGATTTTAAAAACAGCGTAGGCGAAACGCACACTTTAGTAGTGAGGTAATGCTATATGATTGGCTGAACCATTACATAGCTCTACTGTCAAATATAAACAGTTCGTATTGAATTGTTGACGATCTCCCACAGCTTGGTCGCTCAGTCCTTACAACTCTATTGTAATCTTCTGGTATCATCCGCATCGGTTGTCTTTTAGTCTGAATAACTAGAAGACAACCTCAAGGTGAATTTTGAGGAACGAGGTAAACCAACACCTATTGGGTTACACCAGCTATGGGTCAGCCAGTCATTACAGCACGAAAGACCAAATTGGCGATTCCTGAGAATGGAACCAAGCCATCAACCATGGTTACAGGCAATGTGCAAGATAGCACTGCATGAGAATGCGATCTTAATATCCCTGAAACATTGAACCGCCATGCGGTCTGTTTATGACATGTCAATATTTACCACATTGTACAAGGGACAGAATATGAGAACATATTCGCGAGTCCAAAGGTTGTTGTGCTTGACAAAGTTTTATGAATCTATCTAACTGACTATTCGATTGGAAACATTCTGCATTATGTCATTGATGTATATGTGTTGCAATGCTGCTCAGCAGTTTCTTCGTTCAACTGTTTTCAATTACCTACTGTGCATCAAAAAAATTAGTCGTTTGAATAACGACGCAATAGTCTATTTATCCCAATAATATCTTAAAACCGTCAATAGCTGACAAATAATGTTTAAGCATCTGATCAACACAGAAAGCCACCGTCAACGTTGGATAAAGCAAATGTTTGCCGTTCGGAAATTTTTAGGGGACTGAGTAACGCTCGAAAGGGTGGTTCAGGACGGCGTCTGTTTGATACCAATGTATGAAAGTCTTTTGTTACCATTCAATGCAGTAAATGATGTAAACTTCAGTTGTGAACATTTTAAAAAACAATAAAAGTTGAGCAGCCCAACTGCACAGCTGGGACGTAAGTCACATGAGATTTTCTGTGTAATTTGAATTCCGAGGCCCAAAGCTTCGCGAGTCAAAAATGAATTAATATGCTCCGTTGCTTCGTCCAATTTAGCGGATGTGCTACACCTGCCTGCTCAGACGCGCTCGGATAGGACAAATGAAGGCTCGTCTCCTTCGTCTATATTGGACGATTCAAACTGTGTGCTACCACACAATGAGTTCTGCCGTACTCGTGGAACAGACCTGGTTAATAGTGGCCGAACGACGGACACTTTCTCCCATTCCAACTCCTATGCACAGTCGTCTTACTTGGTCAATTTCAACCTTGTCAGCTCCTCCAACTGCGAGTATTCAGAGGCTGGAGCAAAAGCCTTTTGCCTGAACCCTCCGCGTCCGTCAACCCCGTATGGACGTGCACTAGTCTGTGAAGAAAGGTGCATTGACGTGGACTATGTAGATGAAAACAATCCGCATGGATTTTCCGACGGGAGTCTGAGAAAATATAGACCACTATTCAAACTTGCTCATCCTGTCCTCAACCTGAAGTGGATAGACGTAGGCCCAGATGAAGCATTACGTCAGTGGTGTATTGCGGACCTGCTGAAGGACGTTGACCGAATTTCTGATGAACTGTTAACCGGAATACAAGCCTACCGCACAGGACTCAAACAAGCAGCAAAGCTAGAAAATGATGAACTGAGGCTACTACTTGGAAACATCACGGAGGTACCTATATGCTTCTTAGGGTACAACGCAATCTAGAATGTGCATTTAAAAGTCTGCCCATGCGGTATGCCTGATCCATTTCACTATTACTAGTAAGCTTAGTATTTGAACAGTCAAGTCCACAGACTGGAAAGCTGAGTATCACTATTTTTCGTCCTGTTGAATTCACAATGAAATTTGCAATGGCTTATTGCATATTGACAGTAAACACAATTTGAAGAACAATCCAGTGTATTTAATTCGGTTGGTATGATGTGTGACCCAAGCGAACTGCAGAAGCAAAGAGTAGGTAGAAACTCGTTGTCTCGCCAAACTTGTCAACGGGGATTTTGGTAGTCAGCCCTTAAATCTAGTTTGTCACAGATTTTAGGTTGATTTAATTACGGTTGGACTTCGGACACGTCGCTCGCATAGCTAGTTCTTTTTGTGCATCTGCCAACATTCGTCTGAACTTTAGTTAGCCTCAAGTATACGGTTCATTGTTAGTTCTATCCGTTTGTCTCAGGTCGCCTCTCACACTTGGCGGTTATCTCGTCGCTTGCGCGAGGCATGCTTACCGTACACTACAACAACAGAAACTTGTGGTTTAGGAACGTTACGAACTGACGCCTCCACCACATGGGCACCTTGATTGTCCAGGATCCCTTATTTTGGAATCCCTGGGTTCATTGTTAGCTGACTATTCATCGTACACGAGCGACTACTTAGCCCGACTTCGGTTCATGCAGGAACTACGAAGGCGCTATCCTGAGCTTCGTTCATTTTTACGGGTAAGTATGTTACCCTATTTGTAAATAGGCGTGCGGTAAAGATACGCTCAACTAGAGTCAATTTGGTGCTGTGCAATTCATTATGGGTCACGTGTGCCCTCATTTTTGTGGATAATGCGCTATCTTTCCTGCCGAATTATTGTCTGAATGCGTATGTATGCAATGCAGATTTAGATTACGCGATTATCCCACCAACAGACTATTGTAACATGAGCACAGTGAGCATCGTTTTATTTTGAAACTGTCGAAATGGTCAAAAAGTTTAGCTCCCGACTGTGGTTTCTCAAACAATGCATCTCGAAGATTTACGTAACTTATCTTTCAACTGCCAAGTCTATTGATTAGTCATTCCAAACCACATTCGGTGGTTCTATTGGATTCGTGAACGGACCGCTCGGAAGTTTCATGAAACTCAGAAAGTGGACTGATAGTAGACCGATATTTTCAATATTTGGCCAAAGCGGGTCATTACTACATGACTATGAGTGGTTATCACAGAACACATCAGTGATTTTCACGATGTCAGTTGGCATATCATTTCATACGTTAGCCAGTTATGCACTGCGATGCTGTTCAACCCTGTCTAGAGTCATTGAAGATCGCCGGGAATTCCACCAACAAACGTAAATTTCGACATAATCCCCCTCACCGCTAGGACGTATCGATTTCAAGTAATTAGTTGTTAAACTTTAAATATTCATGAAATTGCAGTTTCCGCTCAAAAACTAAAATCATCCTGATAGCGCTTGATTTGACGCTGTTAAACGTCATACTTGTCTGGCTACTGTTTTGCCTCCAGATTATGGCCTATTGGGTGAAGTAACTGAGACAGTGCTCGAAAGCCGATTGAGCGGGCTAAAATGTCTTCTTGATCGTCGTGAACACATGTAGGTAATCGTAAACAGTAAACTATACTGTGCTGTATACGTTTGATGTAGTTGACTGCTGCATCAAATCCGCCGGACTACTAGCACTATTACTGCCAGTTTTTGTATCTGTTTGACTCGAATTGTTTGAATACCACAAAGATTGACAATATCGCGTCATGCTTCACAATGCATGCTAGTATGGTCATGTAGCGTATTTGCTAACACAACAAAATTTATGCGGAATACCGTTGACGGAAGCTGAGCAGTAGTTCGGGAAAAATGTGATTCCTTCATATTTGAAGGTCGACGCGTGCCGCCGAGCTGACCAGCGGCTAACTGTGCACGTGTCTTCATACGATAACTTGCTGCCGTATGTGTATGGGTCACAGCACTGTACCAGCCCTTGATTATGCTCTATATTTTGTCTCCCCATAAGTGTCAAATGATAATTGCCAGTTCGATAAGGTTCGTTAGAGAATACTCACTTCGGGGTTGACTTAACTGAACTTTTTCAAATTGATGATGCAGTTTTAAATGACACTAACTGAAGCTGTAATTGGTAATGCCAAGCGAATAATTTTGAGTCAAATATCACTTGTAGGTTCTGGTAACTTTCCAGCTGCGCTTCACTTATCTGTTTTATTCTGGACGCGCTCCGTGTTTTCAGATATTTATGTTGGGCGCTATGAACCGCTACAATTAGAACTCTCTCGTTCTGTTTTGTAGAATCAATCTATGTCTTCTGGCGTTCCGACAATGACCAATTTTCTAACACTACCACAACAGGTAAGATATTCAAAACTTACTGGTTGAGTGCAACTTTTGCACTCATAAGGGCATAGATATATCATCTTGTATACTATTTATTCTTACTTCATTCCACTTCCTAGTCCTATGTGAAAACCCCAATTTGACCCTCGATGCACCGAGCTGAGTTCATTGTGATTCGAAGCTGTGGTGACCGTATCATTAATTCGGACTTGTGACCCAAACGCTATTGCGCACATAAACAATTGGTGCGAGCTCTGGTCCAAGTCGGTTCAGCCTCAACTAGGCAGTCACTTCAGTTATCTTGTATGCCTTTTGTACTTCTGTGAACGACCCAATCACTAACGATTTGGATGCCCGCTTCGTCTTTTTTGACAGCTTATGCGCCAGTTACTGGTCGGATTGCAAAGGGTGGTACAACATACAACTACTCTACATATTGACCGTTGTGCGTTGGACGAATGCGTATCACGTAAGTGTATGAATGCACAACGAAACTGTGACCTTTTGTGTGCACGTTGTTGGTCCACGTAAATGTGGATTTGTCTCTTTATAAATGTTTAACCTATTCTATCCTCATATATTAGCTCGGTTTCGGATTGGCAAGGAAACGTTTGATATATTCGGGACTTCATCACCATTTGCTGTGTTCGTAGGCCAGTCATTAGAAGACTCTGTACAACATAGGAATTATAGGTCTAAAGCTAGTTTCTGGTGGAGAGTTTGGCTATGTAATTACAAGATATTGACGAGTTTCTAGTAATGCAGCGGACCTGACGTTGGAAGATCTCACGCACTCTGCCAAGCCATCTGGACTGCGTTTTACAGCCTCAATCAGCAAATTATTCCCGAAGGACTTGTAGTGGCCGAGTAAATGTATTCTTTTATTATGAATTCGTGAAGTATCTGGCTGATTCATTTAGTTACGTAGCTGCTGTCGAGAAAGTGATATGGGTGTTAATATCCCCAAAGCTATGGCGTTCTTCACTAAGCTTTATCTACAGCGAAGTACCTTACTGAAGTATACGGGTTACATGTGAGAGACAACAGTGAGAATGGTGGTGCACACAAACCACTTTGAGAAATGGATCATCAGTGTCTAAATTTAAGTGTACGCGCCCGGTGATAGCGATGCACAAGCAATGGTGGGTTCAGGAGGTAGCTATTTGATGGTGTGGGTCAAAGTAGTTCACTTCCGCTACTAGATGCTTAGGTGGTCCAATCCTGTGCGAAATGTTTGCGAGTTGTGCATGATAGCGAACGATATCCAATCAACAGGAGTTTGTCTGGCAGCTACACCCACGAATAAGTATACGACAACGGAACAAATTAAGCCCAGCTTGTTCAGGCACAATAACATAGTACACGACATTACTCTCGGAATAGCTGATAATAGTGATTCGATAACCGGCAGTCATTTGACGGAATGTCGGTTAGAATCTACTCAACAACCATGGACAATAAAACAATGATTCGCTACCAAAAACGAAAGCAATGGAAGCCGTTGCTGAGGCAAGGCAGAATGAAGAAGGCACATTAGACCAACCAGCAAATGAACCGAGGAAAGTAATACCGATCTTCTTATTGTTGAGGTTGATTTTTCCCAAGTAAATAGGACCATTCAAGACACTGCAGACTACCACAGCTCCCGACTTCCTGATGTACTATCAAAGAAACCAAAACTACCATCCAACAAAATGTAAATGACCGGTCCAAGACCGTTTGTTCTCGCTGTATCAGAGTAGCTGAAATAGGGTTAGAATTTATCATGTTTATGAAGATCGAGGTAAGAATAACTGCTTATGCGGTCATTTCGAGCTAAAACCAAATTGTGAGCCAGCAGTATTCCTTGGCTGACACTGTCAGGGGTGTGTTCAATATACTCGTTTTTCTGCTCAATGGAGAATCATAAGTTTCGAAGGTAGTGATCTACGGTTTGGAACCTTATCTGCGTGTGACAGGCAAACGGAATGTTTTGTGTAATCCAGATTATCTCAGCGAAATCTTCTTGATAGAAAGACCATTTCGCAGTGTGCGAGAGACTCGAAATATCTGTCTGGATAGCTCAATTCTTGTGGCTATACGTGCGAAAGTCTCATCTAGGATCGATTTGTCCTTGTTGAATAGATCTGTTTACTTTGGGCTAATGGGTGGGTATTAACAAGAGTGAATCCACCAGGGAAGGCGTGACACGATTTTGATGCACTTTACGCCATTCCTGTGGCACTAAATGTGAAAGAGAAGTGCCCGACGTGGAGCCATTTGACGCCTCACTGTCAGCCGACTGAACTATGAACCAGTCGGCTGTTGATTTTGTACTGGATCGATAAAGTGGAGGAAAATTGGTTTTGTTAGCGGATCCCAAACTACTAGTTTCTGTTATGGCCAAATTCTTGGGTGACACAGAATCTAGACTACCGAATGTCAAAGAAGGGAACCACATTAGTCGGAATTCCGTAATTCGGATAACCTTTGCTATGACCCTGACTTAAACTTCCTCGGGTCTCACTAAGGAAATAATCGCGATCGAACCGTGATTAGTGGTTTTTGTGCTACCATGGATAGTCACCTTATAGAAACAGATATTCAGAAAGTAGGATTGTCATTACCTTACGTTACTTATTCATATTGAATTACTGGCAGCAAGCTGATTGTACCAATAATGCGCAAGGATTGTGATAGCTCTGCCCTTACATTTTGAAGCTGGACATCAACTCTTGGTACTTTTTTCAGATTGGTCAACTGGTCATTAACAACGCGAGTGGGAAACTGGTCATTTTGTTTTCGTCGTTTTGGTTACCATAGGTAACCCCTGGCAAAGCAACTTTTCAACTAAGTGATCACGAGTAAGATGTGCTTGCAGAAAACTAAGTCGTGTGCGTTCTGTGCACACGTGATTGGTTGTATATCACTCAATCATCAATCTCTGGCAATGTCCTCAGTTTAGGTATGCGCGTGTGTTCATGAGGTTATTAGTGAAATTGAGCGGGACTGTCTGTGTGACATGGCCTCTGCCATTTTCGAGTTCATTGTGTATCGCACTGCGATGCACGTTCAGATGAGTGGTTAGAAGTAACCATATGAACAGTCGGTTGGCACCGTCACTGCGATCGACACGAGTGGGGCGTACGTTGATTACGAGGGCCTCCGGGTGCATCCGATCTATGTAAGACTTGAAACCTTGCTGTAGGATCCGGACGTCGATACGATCGATTTCGTGGTCTTCAACTAATTCGCGCGTCACTTTGGGCGGGTCATGTTGCACTTTTCTTAAGCGCAGTGTATCTCTCATCGAAAGGAGTGTCTAGCTTCCATGTTCCACCAACCTTACTTTCAACTGTGTATGTTTGACTAATTCATTCAGTCGGGCATTATGCACAGTGCCTCACGTGGTCGGATCGAGTCGCTCGCTTTCATCAGATGGCGTTGCAAAATGTTGTCAAGGAGGAAGAATGCACGGAAATTTTGGTTAGTTGTGACGTTTCGGATTTCCTTAGACATACGCATTCGGTAGGCATCCTTGACTTTATGGGGAAAGTTATTTTAACTTTTCACTTCTTGGAAATTCATTACATTTAGCATAAACATTATTGTTCATTAGTGATGAAATATATCCCACAACCGATCCCGTTTAGTAAGTTGTTTCGAGTGCAGCTTCCAACATCAGTTTTCAGATTTCAAGTAAAGATGCCTGCATCGTTTCTTGTATGTTGAACTTCACCTGCTGGGCTCGTTTGGTTCATTCACACACGGTTGGCGGCATCCGAAACGGATTAGCCTGTCACAGTGACCGAAGCCAGAGGACGCCTGCGCTTCAAACCATCACCCCAAGTGGCTTGCGCTGCACCACTTGTGGTTCCACTCACACACCACATATACACACACACATCGTGTGGTTTGAGTGAATCATCATAAAATGGCCGGTCTTATTCAAATCAGTTGAACACGTCGGCTAAGTGAAATCTGAAAATTGCAATGTAGTTTGACTGTCAAACTGTCTCTCAGGAACATTCATACTTTGTAGAACCGTTTAGGCAGTAGTCTGTTCTGCCAGAATCACATTTTTCGATTCCTCTCTGCTTTGATCGTGGCAATTCTTTAAGCAATACTTGGTATTTGGGGTTGTCCACATCAACCTAAGTATCTTATTCATTGTCAAGAAAATGTTTTTCAAATTGACACCTCTTCGTCGAGATTATACCGTACCATAATGATGCGTTTGACGTTCATAAATGACTTCCAGAATTTCATTGTCCATCACCCTGTAATTTTAGTCAGCGTATGTCCGTTCAGATGGAAGTGGATCTTATCGCCCCTTTCTGATTTTGTAAGGAACACATTTTGGTGTATAGGCAACCTTTGAAGACGTCACACACATTGAAAACATCTGGATGCAACTCGTAAATCAATTACGCCACGTACAGAAAGGTGGTTGGCTATCTCAAAATCTTCTGGAGGGACGACTGGGGCATCTCCAACTTTTGGTAACGTCTTCTGATAGAGGTTTTAGATTATTTTTCAACTTCCTCTTGCATGCGAGTACTATTCTGCCCGATTCGAAATGAAAGCCGTCTTCGGGAACTTGAGTCCTCAACTAGTTCCCTTTTGCTGGTAACGACAAACAGCACAGTTACTTACTACATCATTGGATAGGTGTCGGACTGTTGCAGTACTGATGGCATGTTTATTGCGATCAAACAATCGAATGTTAACAGTGAGAATAAAGTTGAACTATTTTAGTTAACTCTTTTGTCATAAATCTTTTCATCAGCGCTTCCCAGGCTTTTCTGCACACGGACTGAATATAGATAAAAGTATTGAATGGCGTGACAGTCATTGATTATTTACACTTAATTGTTCACGTGTATACCACCTTGTATATATCTATGAACCGTTTCGTACATTTGTCAAGGAACCTATCGCGACTACCAGTGTACATGTTTCATCATTTTTTCTGCACTGTTCGGACAGTCTCAGCAGAGAGCCTATCAGGGCTGCACAACTTAACTTGATACAACTTTGATCACCATATTGGTTGATTCGTTTTATTGACCAGGTGACTTTTACTGATCGTAACAGTCTTCTAATCTTTATTCACAGAACTACATGATGCAGTCATGTGTCCGTTAAAGAAGCAAA
>LOND01009543.1:0-11031 GCA_014220965.1 Paragonimus kellicotti | reverse complement strand
GGCTTGATATTTGAACGCCTCAATTCCCACCGCATTCCCTCTGCTATTTCCAAACTAGAGTCTGCCAGTCTATACATGTTTGTACGACAGTTAAGCATCGGTAGCAACCATTGATGTACTACTGTTAATAACAATGGCAATAAGAATCACGATGAAATTGATGGGCACGTTAGTGATCCAACTTGGATTTGTCAGTTCATCAATTCGGAGATGGACGTGTCCAATTTTATCAAAGCAAATGATTTTGTGTGTGAAAAAGTCGATATCTGTTCATACGCCCTTCACATCTCAGACGATTTACACTAGCCCCATGTAATTCATGTGTTTCAACCATGCAGAGTCTAATGCATTGCCATGTTTGCCCGTACAAGGATAAGTTCAACAAGCTCTAATTGTGGACCGAATGACCAAGTGCCAGTAGAATGCTCACTTACCATAGGGCCCATCGGTCCGAAACATCGACATGAATTGTAGTCACATAAGTCGGAGCAATTTAGATCTCTTCGGAATTGCTGTGCAAAGAAAGAGGCAGAAAGACATGATTGTAAGTTACAAAACCAAAACGAGTACAAATTTCTGGCACGTTTATCCTGTATGATACATAACTTACCGTATACGTCCCCGGTATCCTTACTATTAGTATGAGAATAGAACTGATCAGTAGGAGAAACCTGAAAAGGAAAGTGAGTGTGTTTTTGAACAACTTACATTATCCGATTGGTCTCGAATGACACCCGATGCATTTCATGACCAGTCGTACTGTGGTCGACAACCGAGCCTTATTAACTTCAGTGATAGGTAACTCACTGAACTTAATTGTTTGCAAAGGTCAGCACTACGCAGTGATCTAGTGAATCCAAATACTTCTTTCAAATTTTCAGTCACTTACCAAAATCAAGCTGACTCCTGTCC
Source organism: Paragonimus kellicotti (assembly GCA_014220965.1). Classification (NCBI taxonomy): domain Eukaryota; kingdom Metazoa; phylum Platyhelminthes; class Trematoda; order Plagiorchiida; family Troglotrematidae; genus Paragonimus; species Paragonimus kellicotti. The sequence continues at coordinate 10,119 of LOND01009543.1, read as the reverse complement.
ATAACTCTTTCCACGTGGTTGGACAAGGCTCTAAGTTTTCCGCCTGACTATGGAAAGCGAATACATGTGTCGGGGCTTCACAAACCGCACATCGAGCAATCCTATCAGCAGTCTCATTCACGGGTAGAGGTTTCTCTGCCCGAGGTACGGAGGTAGCCAGCCAGTAGGACCGTTCATGACGCATATTTGATTGACACATTGTATCCCGTTCACATTGGGTTAGCGGAAGCGAACTGAACCGGTGTAAACACGAACTGGGAGTGCCTGCACGAGAGCAATATTACAAATGATTACCAGTTAGATTTTAATAACACTATTTCATTTGAAAAATAGTGTCCACTTCCAGTTCTTGTGAAGTTTGAATCTGCATTCAACCTGAATCCTTTAGTTTTACGAACACGAATCCGAAGGGTTAGTTACTCTTTCTCTGAATGTCCGAAAAAATGAACAGTTGAAAAACCATGATATTCTGCTCAAACATTCACTTTTAAGTGCATAACCTGTTTAGCATAGTCTCTGTCTCTTTCACTGACGGATTAACAAAATGATGCTGATGAGACACTGCTACTGTTTGACAAAGAATGCAGTGACACATTTGGGCTCACGCGGTCTCTGCGAAGCATGCATATCGAATTCAATGGATTGGTGTCGTTCAATCAACGAGGACAAGTGTGTGTGTGTACATGTCTGTTGGTGGCTGTTCTGACAACCTTCGTAACACGACATGCACAAACAAAAGTGTGCGTTGTCATGGTGGGTCTTAAAACTGACCTGGGTATATGGCTATCATTCAACACGTCCTGCTTAAGTTATTCCGACAGTGCAACTAAAAAAGGGATTCATCGTACTGGGCATGACGTTTCCTCGAGCTAACGATAAGCTTTAATATGCTAACTCAGCAGTTTATTATGCCCTCAAGAAGGACCCAAATGTGCCAGAGCGTGTGCAGCCAGCTGTGACGAAAACTGCAGTAATTCTTCGGAACTTTATGTACAAGTCACGTATCGAAACCCTAACCTGAAGTATCGAAGATGCCGCTGAGACAAAAACTGAAAGAGGGAATCTTTACTCTCGAGGATCCAAACAATCAACGGGGTCACAATGAAAATACCCTAAAAATAAGAACTCAGACATTTGTCAACCAGAATTTTTTCCGTTCATATTTTTTGTCCATTGGGATAGTTTGTTATCACCTATAGTCAATGTATCCTCTAGAATATAGTTTAAATCATCGTTGGACTTATCAACTCAGCAGTATATGGGAAACACGGCCTAAACTTTTCCCATGCCGTATTTCCCCTACACTGACGTTGCGTTTATAGAGAGCTGTGCTACACAATTTTTCATGATTACACTCCAGGAAGCTGACGCCCAACTGACATCGCAGCCTCGAACTTGTGCATCGTCCATTGAATCGTTGAATTCGTGTGCCTTTGAGTAATAGTGTTCTGCTCTTTCTCTAAATGGACCTTTTTTACATGGTAAGTGAAGGTCACAAATAAGCTTGTTAATCCTGTGGTTTACAGTTAAACTGTATTTGAACGGTTAGGTGAGTGACCTACATAAGTCGTACAAACATATACACCGGTTTCACCTCAAAATGTTCAGACCTAGCCGACCAGCTGTTCTGGTCACCTCGCTCGTCAACTTCGACGTCAATTCAACTACACGGCATTCATCCTAACGGAATAAATGCTCACTCCGCCGACGATTACATAACACCTGTCCTTCGAACCATTCTGCCATTACGAGAGAGCAGCCTCTTTATGGACGGATAAGTAAACAAATAAATTTGTGTAATGTATTCCATACTTTCATGACTGAAACACTTAAACAAAGCATTCATGTAGGTGTTAAAACAGTACGGAGTTCCTTGAAAATTCATGCGGTTATATTAGGTCTTTTTCCCCTTCTGTAGACAGATACATCTGCCGTGTTGCTGAACATTTTACCTTACAGCTTTGCAAAGCTGCTACCGTTTAGCATGTTACACACACAATGGTTCGACGTAATTTGCTTCTGATACAGGTATCTTCATAGAATAAATTGTAATTAAGACGCGCTAATCAGACGCCTTTTGGCATGGGCGCCCCTTAAAGAAGCAGGCAAGGCGAACAACGCAACATCGATCGATCCAGTTTGAGGGGTATCATCATCTTCGATGTTGCACAAACCAGATGGTGTAACTGAACGTCAGCCGTTTGGTATGGAACTGGGTTATTCCGGGGCACATTGCCTGAGGCAGATTCGGTGTTGGGTTGATGGTTCCGTATTATTCCAATCAGCCAATCAGCCAATCAGATTGCAGCTGTGCCATTAAACGCCTGTACGTTCCAACTCTGTGTGGGCTGATTCCTCTTTCGCTCGTTTTAGTTCTGTATCCACGATTCGTTTTAGTGCTGAGGTTGCCGCAGCCGGTCGTCGTGTCCGGTTTGCTCCGTGTCCTTGTTGTTTTGTATGGTAGTTGCTTGTCCTGCGTGTTCGGAATCACTGCGGTCTAGTTTTTAACTCGTTCTCCAACAAACAGTGGTGCTTGCGTCTTCTCCCTCCTGGGTTGGGATTCAAGTTGCATGACTAAGTGCATAATTTTACTAAGGGCGACTAATATTATCCTCAACTTCTTTGGAAGGTTAAATTACAAGAACACTGATCTTGTGCTCCAGCCATACTGTCTGCCAGTATGTAGTCTATAAGTTACCGTACATTAGCGGAACCAATTTAGCGAACATTCGTTGCGAAAGGTATCAGCGTTGGGTCAAGCAGACTGTGCATGACCAGACAAGCGAACATACCGTCCGTATGTCTGTTTTTATGCATTATACACACCGAGAACAGCCCAATGCCGTCCGAAAATATGGGCACACACGTTGAGCAGAAAAAGCAGTAGATATTTGACTGAGATATAAAACGACTTCACACATTCTTTTCATTCGTGTGCATGTGACCAGCGTTGGAATAGTGTAAACCTATCTGGTTACTGACAGTTACTCATAGCTAAAGAATGGTAGTTAACTAGTTTTGAGCGCCTCGAATCGGCTGTTTAACTTTGCTTAATGAAGCTTCATATTGCTTCCGGTTTTGGGAACTGTGAGTGTCCATCAGACTAGAAAACGATGATACACTACCAGCCATGTAACCCGTGTTCGATAATGGCTTCGTGATTGGTGATGTAACGTTTTGTCCCCGTTGAGTCAGCGAGCAACGGGTGCGAAAATGCATCTGCCATCCACTTTGGAATGTGCTCTTTGGCTCTGGTTTCAGGTTTTCTCACTGTTCTACTGAAAAAATACCGTGCCAGCTTTGTCAAGTCGGACGCAAAGCAGCACGAGGTTTAATCAGGCTAGCTAAAATTACCAGACCGAACTAACCCACAATGCCCTACTCATTCATTAAATCCCGTTAGTATTCATTGATCAAAAAATTCCGTCTGTACGCATCATGATCTAAAACACCACGTTTGTATGGCTTAGCTATTGCAATCTTTCGACATCTAACGATCTATATATCTGAACAGTTGAAAAAGCATCTTGGTACCACAATTTTGTGACTCAGATTGTTGTCTATTTTTTCAATCCACAGAGACGTAGTGTCATTCAATCTGGGGGTTATGTAAATCAAATCTGTAAACGTATGGTTGTTCACGCTTTAAAGAGTGACACATCACGCCACTGATTTTATTGGGTGTTGACTGTTCGACGATATGTGTCTCACTCCACTTGATGGTCGTTAATACTTCCAAGTTACCATTAGTAGGACACTGCACACTTTGGATCGCAGTATCCATGTACAGCTATATTTGTTGTAACTTGGCTCATTATAGAATATAAGACCCCAATTCGAGTTACGTCGGCTGATTAGCATTGAACAATTGGCCTTGACGGGACATAACTTAAACTCATGAGCATTTACATCACTCAATAGGTTCAACCATGTAGGTAAGGTGGAAATGAAAATTAAGGCACTTGATTAGGAACACTGAAAAAGTTCTACTGCTCTGTTTTTTTAAGTATCTCGATGTACCTGATACAATAACTTTATGCATGTACTTGTTACGTTCTGACTGAGGGTCGTTTCATTGTAAGAAATAGTGTGATAAAGATTTGTTTACTATTGACTCTAATTGGTGAATGACCTGGCATTCAACTAAAATCGATAATCTGGTTACATTGAGACATCAAACTGGTTTGAAACTATTGCTACTAATTTTTTTACACCATTAATCCCATTACTGTCACTGATTTTTTTTTATTCCTTCCACACTTGACCTGAAAATGACTATTTTTGATGAAATCTCTCGAACTTATCAGAACCGTCGCACATCAGGTAGCTTAAATTGTGAACTGATTTAAAACCAGTTTGGAGTTAATTTTGCTTCTTTACAAAAACGACTTACCTAAATCCATGCTCACTAGATCGTCCACACCCCCACCCATGACGTAACTGTATCCGGTGGATATCTTGTTGGTTCCATCTGGGCATGAAGGGTCTGTGATATCTGGTGTTTGATAATGTCTAGCAAATAGCACTGAAGTGTAATTACTGTCTCCTGGTGGACCCCGTGGACCTTCCGGACCAGGTAGGCCAGTTTCTCCCATTTCTCCAGGTGGACCAACTTCTCCGGGTTCTCCACGCTCTCCGACATCCCCCTCTTCTCCTCGTTCACCTTCGGTTAACCCAGGTTGACCTTTCTCACCCTTCTCGCCGGGATCACCTATCGGTCCAATCTCACCATCCAACCCTGGATCACCTGGCTCACCGGGTTCACCTGGGTCTCCCATAGGCTGTGACTCACCCTTTTCACCATCTTTTGCTGCACCCATTGTGCCTTTCGGGCCAGGTACGCCAGGGTCTCCCAGCTCGCCCTTTTGTCCAGTCGGACCACGTTCACCAGTCGGTCCCATATCACCTTCTTTACCCTCGATGCCGTCCAGACCGGGCTCGCCGTCTGGTCCCGGAGCCCCTTGCTGACCTTTCACACCTTTAGGACCATCTGCTCCAGTCACACCCTCTAACCCATTGAGTCCTGGATCCCCCTGATCCCCAGGTGGTCCACGTTCACCTTTCTCTCCCGGATAACCAATTGCCGCTTCGAGTCCCGCAGGTCCTGGTAATCCAGGTTCACCAGGCTCACCTATAGAACAGAAATGCCGTTAATATGTCAGCAAAATTAAACGACGTACGATAGGTAAAACCAAGTTATAATGATAGATGAGATGTGCTAAATTCTAGTTTCAACTTAAAGTTCACAATCTTTTGTCGAACAACTGACATTTTTAGAATTTGTGAATAGATACAAGGCTGAATTAAAAACTCCTAAAACACGCCATAAACTATAAGGAGCAATCAAGTAGTAGTTGTATCGGTTGAATCATGTTCGGCAGTTTACAAGTCAGAATCACTCCACCAAGAGTTTCGACTAACATTCCGCCATTGAACTAATTCTTACTCAGGTCCATTTAGTCGAGAAGTAGTGCTGTGAAAGTAGAGAACACAATGTAGAGTACACTGCTTCTGCATTGCCAGCGGGACATCTTGTCCAGTCGATCACAGCCCCTGTGGTCATTGGTTGCGATAAACTATGAGTATTCCAGAAATGCTCCTGATTTTTCTCCGTTCTGTTCTCCGGGATGGTTTACCTCTGTTTATCAGTTAAACTTGGTTGTGATCACGAGGATAGTAAATGGTAGACATTTAGCCAACAACCAGACGAAGTCTGTTGACAACCACAAAGGTAATTGAAACTGATGAGTGACTAGATCAGACAGTCAGGCCAATCAACAGTCCGGTACATCTATCAATATGCTAGTGATATGGACATTGACGCAATTGGACTCTACGAACATCCCAGATTGAACATCCGTCACATCTGATCCGCAGTTTCCGCATTCAGATAGACGTTCAGCTAGGCACTTTCGAATAGAAGCACTGTACTAGAGTTTCGTTCTTGTAAGAGTTTGTCAATAGTACATACCACTGTTACTACCGGTCACTTGGCCACAATTTCATTGAACAACTGTGTTGACCACTGCGCTATTGACCTTGCATTGAGCACAAATGGATTATTCATATTGCAAAAGTTTTTGGTCACATTCACTTTTCGGTATATTCTCAAAATGAAACTTGCCGAATTCTCGGGTGTGCATTACTGATGAGCTCTAACGACAGCGAAAGTAGAGTCTATGGCTTCGTTTCGAAACAGCCTAGCTGGAAATTCTATCTGCACGAGAAAATTGTGCCGTTCAGCTTGAACTTAATTAACCTAAAGACTACTCTCTAATAATCTACGAACAACACCGTCCAAATGATTACAACACGAGAAACAGTCATGTAATGGTTGACCAGTATTTTCGAAAGTGCAACATTAGGGGCATAAAAAATGACAAGCAGTCCAGTCAAACACGAGGACAGCCAATAAAAATGAAAGTGTTAAGCAGTCGCTAGTGTTTGTTGTGAATACATACTTTTACTTTACTAAAATAAATGTTAATCGTAGCCCAGACATTCCTCTCATTTCACCACGAAAGTGCTAGACAAGCTGAACTGACCCAAATTGCTCACCTTTCACCAGTAGGGAGAACTTTCCACTCAAAATAACTTGTCGACCTGTTCGCAACGTTTTCTGGTTGCATTCTTACCAGCTGATACCAACTGTTTGTTAAAAGATTAGGCACTCAAGTCATGTGTAAAATTCCTAAATGAGAAAACTTGGTATGTTAAACACTGGCTCTGTCACTCCACAAGCATTATACGTCATGTCGGCTGTTAGCCCTTATCACTCACCGGGCCATCCAGGTTCTCCATCGAATCCTGGGTCTCCTGGTTCTCCAGTCGGCCCAATTCCTGCCGGACCAGGTGGACCTTTGTCACCCAAACGACCCTCGTGACCTGAAATGAAAGTGCAGGCAATGGTTACAATGTAAGGCACAGATGTGAATGTGAGGCATACGAGGATTCTACTGGTTTGTGTGAACGTCGGCGAGCCCGTGTATCCTACGTTAATGTTAACATATGTTAAGGTATCGCAACCTATGTCTTCTTTCTGCATTGATGGAGTTATTAAAGGGAACCCAGTGTTTCAAGTGTCTTACGTTTGTCAAAACTTGATCCGTCCGTTTTTTTGATTGATCTTATGGACAGGTCTGTGCTTTACTCTGTCAGAACGGTGTTGTTCCAGTTAATACTGAGCGGAGCATACCACGAATAGTCCTTATTTATACCCACCTGAATGTCATCGGAAAGCACTGGTATAAAACATATAGTGTACCGATTACAAGTAGTAAAACATTGTAAGTCTAGAGTCAGTGTGTTCAAGCCACGCTAAATTAGTTAACGAAGGACGAATCAGGCAAACGTACCAGCCAACGTACAATGATGACCAGACAGTTTGAAAGCGCAGGACATAAGGTTATTTGAGTAAACCCATTATAAACTTGGGGATTCTTTGATGAGGCAATCGTTCATTCGGAACTGCTTACCATGATCACCGGGTATACCAGGGACACCAGGTTACTACACGAATATTTGGACCCAATCGTTCCCAGGCTTCACCCTTTCTGCCAGGCAGACAATATCTTTGGCCGGCACTCCCACATCACCAATTTCTCCTTGTTCGCCTTTCTCACCCATCGGACCAGTCTCTCCCTGATACCCTTGCATACCGATTGGCCCATCTTCACCAGATGGCCCTTTGAGAGAATGGATTCAAGTCAAAGAATTTGAAATGTTACTTCAAGTCAAATATTTCTACGCTCACTTTGATTGTGGCTGTTGGGATTAGAACCAAACTAACACGAATCGAGACGTGCTGAATAAAGAAATATCAAGGTCATACTATGCAGAATAAAAACAAATTGGAGTATTTTTATGCCTAGAAAATCCAAATAGTCATTACAAAATTTTATTCAACAAATCACATAGTTCTGCAAGCATACTTATGTTTTCTTATGGATTTGAAAAGGTGAGCGTGACTAGTTCGCTCTTTTGCAGACGATGACACACAAAATGACAGGGAATATCATCTATTCAAAACAAAAGTGTATCAATTGTATTAATGTGAAACCACGAATAAAAACAAAAACCAAGGCAGAAATAACGAGTGGCAATGAAGGTTAAAATCATTTGTACCGCACACTATAACTTTGTTTTACAGTTCTTAATGGTTTCAAAACTCTTTGATGCTTTGCTATAGAGACGTGCACAATATGCAGTGTCCTAAGGATATAAAACATAGGGTGGCGTCACTTGTTAAATTCTCCACTGTTTTACGATTTCATAAACTTAGTTCCAACGTACACAAACTCAGTTTTTCGTGAAATATGTGTATTTAGCGGAAATGGCAAGCACTCTTTCAATTTATGCTATTATAAACAGTTGGGAATACAACAGTTGTTTTTTTCTTATAGAACATAGGATACACGAGATTTGTTTATGGTGTTATTCAGCCAGCCTTATTCCCAAAAAGCTTGACTTATATTTGAGTCTTCAGAACGTTAGCAACAAGGAATAAATACTCAGCTTCTGTTAAAACGGCTTACGGAATTTGATCATCAACTGATCGGGGAAAGCTTTCCGTATCATACAACAACATAGATACAGATTGTCAAACATACTAGCGACTATGTCCACGCTATTTATATGCTCATTGTAGAAACAGCAGATCGGTGTTATTTTTTCCTGATAATTACTTTGCAGTTCCGCGGTTCTATATACTACCGAAAGTTATACTATTTTGGAGTTCTTCGTCTGTCAGTTCATTGAAAGTTAATTTACTGGCCTTATTGTTGAACTAAAACCTGACATACATATCAAGAAACGCCATTAATTGTCCGGCCTTGCCAAATGGTAAGAGGTTTGACGAATGAAACACCATTATGTGATAACACTAATTCTCCCAGATACAGTGATAATGTTTTTTTCGTGTTTGCGTCAGAATGGTTATCAAGATGACACTTTGAATGTTCCATAGGGTGCTCAAGTTGGAGCAAAAATCATGCACAACTATCAATTCAGCTTTAACCATATTTGCAAAAAAAAACAGCAAATAGCATTATAGGAAGGTCATTAGGATTTGAAAAGATGCTATTAACAGTAACCACTTCCAAATAAAGTGTTCATTTCATGACCTTAACCAGCTTTATGCAACTCGAAAGGTGTTTTTTGTTGCAGCTATTAAAAAGACAGTTTGGTCGGTCTAATTTCAGATTGAAGCATACATTACCGTTTAATTCGATGTCGTTTATGCAGTTATGAGGAACGAATTGAAGGAACAAGTACTTTGTACGTTCAACAAACCTGGAAACTAACTAGTCACTTGATGGCGCTGGGTGACCCAATAGTGTAAAGGGATTGGATTGACAAACACAAACCGATACGATTCTACCAGTGATTCGCAGATACCAGGCTATACGGACCAATCAGTGTCGACAACGCGAACAGACTGGTATGTCCGCACGGGGACCAATCAGGATGGCACGCTGCTCCAGCATCGGATTTTGTTATAACGAGCATCGGAGTAAAACAACTTGTTTAAGTGCGTCACGCATTAAAACAAACGAGCTACAAGCGGAGTTAAGCCAACCAATAAGAAAAGCTCAAGCGTCAGTACCAATCGTGATTCTTCATTTTACTGATGCATCTTGTCTATAAAATAACCAATAGAAACTCAATAAACTGAGATTTGCTTTGTGCCACGTGGACTGACTTTTGCTCTCGTTCCGGAAGGTAGCGATTTTTTAACATCCAACTGGATGTGCAGTCAGACTGTCAGGTTGAGAAACATTAAGTACACAAACCTGGTAACCCTTCAGGGCCGGGGTCGCCAATGGGGCCTTGTTCACCCTCAGGGCCTTGTTCACCTTCCGGTCCGGTTTCACCTTCGTCACCTTCTTCACCGATGGGGCCTGTTCAACAGGTGGAAGGAAAGTAGTTGTGTATGTGTGTGTGCTTTACGTGCACCTGCAGAATATTTTATAAGATCATTTGTATAATGTCATGAAACGATTTAAGCTGTCCCAAACTCAAGTAGCTTTAACCGTCAACACGGAGACATAAATGTACATCAGAGAGAGCCAATGAGAAGGACGTGCTGAAAAACTTTAATCAATTGTATCTTATTGACTG
>LOND01009540.1:3539-16760 GCA_014220965.1 Paragonimus kellicotti | reverse complement strand
TTAGTCTGATAAACTGCTGAATTTCGTTAGTGGTCACTAGATCTAGCAGAGAGGGGAGTTGTTCAGAACGGTGCGTCTATACAGACTTCGCATGTCAGGCGTTTTATGGCATTGTAAACGCCTGATTGGAATCAAGGGTTCTTTCTAGTGCTCGAGAAAAATGATGCTTCCAAGACGCTTCGGGAGTGTCACATACACCAATTACAAAAAAATTGGAGGAGTTCTGAATGTTGAAAGTTCTGAAGTTGAGAGAGAAGAGCATCGTTATTCATAATAGACCTTGACTGTGAGTGTTAGACAACTCTTAACAAAACTGAACTGTGACTATGGAGTCTGGTCCCTAGTTATACAACATCATTGCCGCTGCGTAAAATAAGCGTAAACTATGGTAAGTGTAAATAGCTACACCACCCTGCACTCCAATCGCAGTCACCACGGTAAATCGAATATCCAAGAATACAGATCTTATTATCGTTGATTTCTGATGTCAGTTATGTTTTCGTGAAAGCTGTAATATGGGAACGGGTGTCGTCTGTCAACCGCCTTGGTACTGGATGCCTATTCATCAGCTCGAAACGGCTGATACAGATACGGTTTAGGACTGGCTTATTGCAGGATAACTCTGAAACAAAAACGATGGATGGTTGAGGAATGGAGGACATGTTTCCAATATGAATGGAAACAAGGGATGGCGAAGTGCAGTAAGTCGTGTCAGTCCCCTTATGCCCACATCAACTTTGGGGGTTTCTCCGTGTGGTTGCAGTTCGAACTCTTCTTGTGTGTCACAGTGACAGCCTCCACATAGATGTGGTAGGGTGCATGAAATAAAAGTGACTGAACGTTTACAGAACAAATTCTGGGCACAGCAAATTCACTTCGATGATTGTATGAAAAGCCTTCTTTTCGCAGTTTGCATACGGAAGTGCATGGGTATGTGGATCATTGGCTGTACATCTGGCATTCGGCGATTGTGACATCTGCAAACAACTCTACCAAAATATTTCACTTTGGTGTGACCATTTTCGGTATCATTATTATGAGTGATATTAAGATGAAATCGACCATATGGATACCCTATAGGAGGATTACCCGGAAAAGTTGTTTCCTTTTCTGCACCCGGGAGGAATGTGTTTCCTGGCATTTGGTACGTCTTTCGTGGTATTCCTAATCGGAGTGTGAATTACGTGTGCCACATTGTCGACGCAAAAAATGTCTGTCCCAAAACAGAATGCATAGGCGCACACTCTGAGAATCGAGGTCCCTGTGTGAACAGGTGAATCACATTTGTGGGCTAACGATGATAATTTTGTCGAGAAAATATCTGAGTTATTAACGCGCTGCCTGGGAGAGAAGGGTTCTCGAGATATGCCACACAGTACTATACTTTGGCTATCATCAGTTTCCTAGCAAACATATCCGAGCAAAGATTCCGACGTGTGTAAACTAATGGAACACATGAAATGTCCGAAGGAAAAGCTCGCGGGGGCTGGAAAGAAGCCGGCATTATGTATGTTATGGCGTTGCTCATTTTGGCTACTTGTCATTTGGCACGGGAGACGTGACCAGAGAAGTTGAGTACCAAATTAGCAAGCATCCGTTTGGAACAGACTAAATGGCCACTTTGATGAAAATTTGACGTGCTGGTGGTTTTTAATGAATCATTATGCTATGAATAACAATGAACGATTGTTAGAAACACGTAACACGTCGCCAGTGAACGTGAAAAGATGGAAACACGATAAACAACCACTTCGGGATAAACAAATCACAAACATTTGGATATAAAATGCAGTTGACTAAACCCAGTCATCATTTATCAGACTTGTATTGTGGGATGCAGCGCTAAAGCATTGATAAAACCGTTCGGAGTCAGAACAAACAAAATGCAAAACAAGACGTGCGCTAAAAGATCATCGGAGCTTTCATACGAGTGACGTTGACGATGTTACAGCAACGTTTCAGAAATATGTGCTCAAAATTAAACCAAAATAATTCGTTGCATTAATCAGGAATGAGGGACATCACATGTTCTCACGAAACAGTCAGTTGTATACTCATCTTTGCTGGCCTTGTTTGCATTTTACACCGCCATATCATGTTGTAGGATGCCGGGTATCCGGATATCTGAATAATCCAGTTCAAAATTGGCTAGCTATTCATTAACTACCTGAGCCGGTATATAGTCCTTCCGTTGACTGTTAAATTCTCATCTACTGGAGCACCTCTAATGTGAGAATCATTATTTTGTATATTTCATTCAGAACCATATATTGCCCAATTTGTTCGACCACAACTCGTGCTTTTTGGATTGTTCCGCGTATATTGTCATCTCAGCTGGTGTTACTCAATTCACGATCTATGTATAATTGAGTGGCAAACCGGAGTTTGCTCTGACAGGCCCGAAAATTACATTTTTGTGCACACCTATCAGTTTCAGTTGGTCACTTCCATATTCGGTGTTCAGTTAAAACTTCTTCGCAGCTGGCTGAAGTTTTGCAGACAAAACGGGTTGTCATAGTGACACACTTGCGTCCACTGTTAACGTGTATGTTCATCAGCGATTTAGAGGATAACGAATTGTACACAATGACAGGAGGCGTACATTTCTGCAGTGGTTATTGCTACTCGCAAGTTTTCGTAGTAAACATTGAATGTTACTCTACATTATATATCTTCGACTCTGTTCACCGCTCCAGTTGCATCAGATCGGTAACAACGCGGAATAATGTTCATCATTTTCAAGGAAGAACATGTAACAGATTTGTTCAGATCCTATTGGAACAAAGCGATTAGCAGAACCATTTTTGCTGCAAACTGTTTTCAAGTCCCCTCCTGCTATCCCTTCTTAGTTTATAAGAGCTACTCTGCATGCTTAACTCATGCCTGTTCATTCGTTCTCATGCAGTCATATGGAAACATCTAACGGACGCATGACAGGGTGATTGCCTAGACGGAGGAAGGAGTACTGGTCTGCCTGACTGAGGAACGGATCTAGTGACCACTAACGAAATTCAGCAGTTTATCAGACTAACACTGTGGCTTCCTTAGACCAGAGTGGTCATTCGATTCTTGTTTCGACTCTCTCTGATATTGGCTACAGCAACCTGCAACAAAGCATTTGGCTTGTAGTTACAATTTGACCAAAGTTGATACTACGAATTCATTTCTGGGAACTTCGAGTGAGCTCCACTCCAGTCGACTCTGAATAACAACGTATAACAATACACGCTATGTTAGGCTGCTTCACCTCACGTCGCAAGCAAGTTGGTTATGATCCCCTCTGGCTCTTCCCGTTCAGGAAGAGTTCGACGTCTTCCCAGCAGCTGCACGCAACTATTTGCCAAGCAAACACAGCCCAATCAACTTGAAGTTACTGAGACTTTCTGAAAATGCGCAGTAAATGCAAATCAGAAATTAGTTTCGACTAACTCTAGCCACAAGCAATTGTTTAAAATAACACGTACAATCAAATTTTGTCATCTTCAGATGCGTACACCATCATCGTGAACATCAAGCTTCAGTTTTTCATCGGGTCAACCGAACAGTATAACCACCTCCAAAACCACTGTCTTCCCGGAGTTATTCAGTGACGAGTAATCCCCTGGAATCATTCACGGATACCGAGAGAACTATCCAGTGTACACAACAAGCTACGTCCTGATCTCTATGCTGACACATTTGGCATAATTCACATGGAATGGGAGGGATATGAAACATTTTATTAGTTCCATTCGGACTGGCGGAACGTGCGTTTCTTCTGGGTGACAAGAAACATTGCGTCTATGTTGTGAAGTTTATGTCCGGTTTGGGGATTGAATGCGCTAACTCGGTAGTTTGTTCAAACCTTAAGGAATGGAATGGTGAACTAGAACGTGTGTAATGAGCTGTGACGGAGATAATAGGAGAATTCCGGAACGATAGTCTCATCTCAAAGTTATTAATCATCGTGTTCCGAAACGTTGAAGACTTCGCAAAGAACTCATTCTTACTTCTCTTCTTTGCTATGAAGATCCGAAAGAGAATGTCTACTCTTGCAGATCTTGGAAGGCCACGAGATTAAAATAGAACATTGTCGAAAAGGGAGCAGCAAACATTTGTCTTCTGTCAAAAGATGGCGCATTCGCCGATTAGCCAGTTGCCAGTTGCGGTCTTTAGGGTACAGTTTGAAGCGTCGTTTAACCCTCATCTGCTAAGCAGAAATAGTATATGGACAACACTGTCTTACATTTTCGTGTTAAATTTCTATTACTTCTGCAGTGTGTTGATACGGAGCGCTGCTGAACCAGTTTCTTAGTATGTCTTCTATAGAAACTGGCGTTCGTGTGACAACGTATCTACCCGGAGTTCATGAAGTCTCAGCATCGTATCCGCCGGCCAATCACGAACGAATTGTTATCCAATTGACATTTAAGAAGATATTGTAAAAAAATTTTACGTGATGTATGTATACCAACAGGCTGAAGTATGCGACAAAATGGACCAGAGAGATAGAACATACAAATCATTATTTCTGGCTTACCTGCTTGGTTGTGGTGTGTATGTTGTTATCAGATCCTCTGAAATTTGCAGTCCGTCTTTCGTAAATCAGCTGAAGATATAGCTTACGCTTTGAACGTGAGGTATTGCGTTCTCAAAAGTGGTGCCGTATATTTACATCTTTCAGACTTATCTTTGAGTACTTACAGTTAGTGGTGTGTTAGTTTGACATTGGTTAAGCGTCTCTCACGATTGGTTGCAGACTTCACATTCTACCGGACCCATTCAAAAAGAAACACTATATACGATTTTCGCTCTTAATACAATTTGTCGGAGGTGAGTTATTCACAAGGTTACGAAGTACAACCACAGTCTCCTCGAACAGAGCGCACACGACCTCAATACAAACAAGAATACTACCTCAGAAATGTGTGTTCACATCCAAAACGTAGAGGGTTTTAAGGTATTACTTGCTCCAACGGAACTGCAATCGTCGCTTGTATTCCCTACTGATGAGTGCATCGTGGCGGTTTGAAGCATTGTTCAGTAATAAATGTGCTTTAATGCTTGACTTCCTTCTCGTCAGGTCCACCGTAAACAACCGATTATATAACAATTACGTTTTCACAGCCCTATGTTGTTTAGACTTGTTTCTCACGGCAAATATATCATATTGGCAACAGTTAGCGCAACATTCTGTTGCAACAACAATGGTAAAAATCGATGTCGTATCAGCTCTCGTGAAATCCGTAAAACTCATGTTCATATATCTTGCCTGCCTGCAACTGTCACCGCTTGTCGTGGTAATTTTCGGCCTGGCATCTCCCTGTTTTCCATCACAGATTGTCTTTCCTATTCCTATCATTGAAACTCACGTCGTGGTAATTTACTTAGAAGAGTTTCCACACTTTCATATCAAAGCTGCCGTATGTCCACTTCTTGCAGTGTGCTAGACAGAATCAGTAAAGTCCATTCCCAGGAGAACTCATATCGCTTCTCAGATGGAATGCGTAATGCACCTCGGGCGAATTTGTGAACGAAGCTCACTGCCCATCGCCTATCTAGATAGTGCACTATCACTAATCCTTTCCGTGAATCCTAATGTTCAGAAAAGCAGTTTTAACTTACAACTAGATTAAAGGGAATTTGGTGTCCCTTACAAACTAACACACAATGATTTCACAACAGTGCGTTTTGAGTACGAACATCCGATTTAGTCTGGGAAGTTCACTGCCAGTATTCACTGCAAAATGACAGAGCCGAAGCGTCAGCTGCTCTGCGTCGCGCATCTCGGAAAGTATATTCACAAAAGGGACTGAATTATTCGAAGTTCATCTCGTTAGTCAATCCACACATAGTTCGTGTTCTAACGTGTGCGGTGCAGTTTGGTAATGAAAGCCGTTTATATAAACCATCTTATTTTCTGTAACTTATGTCAGGATAACGTATAGACGTAACATAACTAGGTGTTCTTTGAGAAAACTTGTAATTCCAGGGAATTTCGAGTAAGGGAGTAGGCTAATGCATCTTTCAAGCTGACCAACTTGCAATTATACCCATTAGTTAGACAAGTGCACTCACTACCCCCGATATCTTCCAGATGCATGTTTTGGGCAGGATCTAGGTGGCGATGTTTACTTGGTTATCGTACACCTACTTTCGACTAACCTGATTCTTAGGCTCGATCGTCAGTTTGCGGTTTCGAATGTGGTCTGTGTTTTGCGTGGATAAACGTGAACGGCCATTTTAAATTGATTTCACTGGCACTGAACAGAACTATCTGCGTTCACATAGTTGAGACTTCACTTGACTTGACTTGCTGCCGAAGCCAACTAAGTTCCAGCATTGTCTGCTGATGAACTCGGTGGGGAAAATGTTTTTGAAGCAATTGTTGTGTGATGAAAAGAATGGAATTGGCGTCAGAATGAAACTGTTCGACCTATGTGTCCCACATTGAATGGACAGTGACAGAATCAACATAACGACAAGGTGTCCAATAAAGCACAATCTTTATTGACCAACGCCATAGTTGCCACGATACGCATGCGTTCACGCTTCGCGTGTACTTCTGCCCGGTTTACTTGTGTGATTGGCACCTTCTACCGGGGGATTTTCCGCCTGCCACTCCTCGCCCGTTAGTCCGATCTTGTTGAGCGATAGCTCGTCCGGTCGCTCGTGTTGTCCGCAATCTATCCACTGTGGGCTTTGACCGTATTCCGCGGCCGTGTCGAGATATTCCTTTGAGTGTTGGAATAACGGCGCCCCCGATCAGGTCATCCATTTATTTTGCCTGCCATGCTTCGCCCGTTGGTCCGATCCAGTCGAGCGATGACTCATCCGGTCGCCCACGTTGTCCCCACCTGTTCGCTGTGGGCTTTTGGACGGACCTCCCTCCGCGTTGAGGTATTCCGCCAATGTTGGAATACTCTCACCTCCGGCTTGATAATCCTCCACAGTATGTCTCTAATCCCACAGACCACAGTAATGCAGGAGACAGATTTGTGATCACAAAACAGATTGACTACGGAACGTTAATTTACATAGCTGCATACAATGAGTTTTTCTCAAGATCTATTTTTCAAATGAGCTGTTTCTAGTTTTCGCAGATCGGTGGATTCGAGGGGTTCATGCGAGATGGCATTATGGGAAGTATTTGATAACCCGTATTCTGGACTTCTATTGCCTCCAGTTACGTGACATTACATTCTTGAAATCATTTCTTCAAAACGTATACCATGTATTGATCAATCTGAATGTTATTAGCGAAAGCCACTTGCTTTAATTCGAACAACTGAATTCGTCAACCTCACATAAACTGCTGATATTAATAGCAGGGATATAGTTTTTAGGTCAAGTCCTCAATGATATTACGACCAGAATGAGTTGCAGTATTGACCTGGTACAAATTATTACTCTCTTGTTTGTTTAAAATGGAAATGAGAAACAGAATGTGTTTCAGCATTGGGCTATACAAGTTGGAGCTGTGATCACTGACTAGTCGATGCGCTACATAGATTTGAAGTGTCAGGCATACGATCATCGAACGACTATCGTTGGAATACGACAATTGAAACAGGCGTCATTCCTTCAGTGGAAAAATCAAAAATAGATTGCTTTTGTTCATCAACGGAATAGGCGAAAAACTGTAGATATGACTAAGAGAATTACTTCCAACAAGTAATGTGCACAATTGTATTTTTCGCTGAGTTAGGCAAATGGTCATTAACATTATCTTACATTGAAGATAAAATCTTTGCTTGGCCTTCATCGTAAACTTTTCTTGGAAACTTGTGTATGTCTATGTCGGCTCAGAAACGATTCCTGTCAACTGGATTATCATATTCTGATAGCTGGCGGTTAATCGCCCAACTCGGTTTTTAAGACTTTTGTGTCACCTTCTCCTCTTCGTCGCACATCCTGTAACCTCTCTAGGTAATACGTAACGGCAATTCTGATCTGCATGAGTATGGACAATTATTATTTTACGACTAGCCGCGTCTGTTGGAATGGTAACATCTTTTTTCTTTCAAATACAGTCAGTTCACAACTATATGGTCTGACGCAGACAGAGCAAACGAAGACGGATGTGCGAGTCACGAAGTGTCTGGTCCACACGACAGTAAGCTCAGGTAGGGGCAATCGGGAAAAAGGTTTCGGAAACCGCAGTATTAATTGGGACGATGATTGCAGAATTCAGTCCCCAAAACATCTAGTGTCCATATGACCGAGTAATGCTGAACTGATAAATCATCCTTTCGGTATTTTACCAACCTGGAAGTGGGAATATGATTACGTGGATGTCATTTTTCAACCCTATGTGTACAATTCACTTTCCATGAAGGCGATTAATGTGAAATCCCGTCTAAAGGCCTTCTGATTAGTATTTCGCATTTTGCATTTTGCTGAGAGTGGTTGCTTCTGATTTATAATTAGGAATATGGCGCTTATCCATGCGGTGGCCGTATGATCTGGTTGCAAGGCATACCACTATAGCTGTGGAGTTAATCTGGCCTTGGGATATCAATAGTGTATTCTCGAGTACGGTAGTTTGTTTTAGGATGATGAAACTGATATATTTTCAGTCATCAAAAGCCGCGTCAAACCGTCAGTCTCGTGATCGCTAGTACATTTTATGATAAATTAACATGTTGACAAGCCATTCGATAGAAATAATGTAAACTCGGACTATTCAATAAACAGCAGTTCACGTGTATACACATTCCAGCCTGTCAGACAAGTCTCAATATCACATTGTTAATTCGTATTTCAACATGTAAGCCGCCAGATATTTTTTTGCGATGATTCGGAAACAGGAGCATTCAGCTTTCAAGCATGTTTGACTAATTTCGTCCACTGTCCCTTTTCAGACTATAATCATTTATAAACGTCCTATTTCTTCTGTCCAAATCTACTTGCTAACACTATTCAACCTAATCAATTGCGATTATGTTGACAGGCATATTTTGCAAATTCGGTCATAGTCAACTCGACCTAGTTGTGCAATATACTTGGATGGAAACATGTTTCATACAAGAATTCTAACTTGTCAACAAAGGCACTGAGTGTTTACTCTGTCCTGTGACGATAGGACGATGTTACAAGTTTTTGGTTGCATGGGTCCAGTTTGATCGGACTCAAATTAGTGTACATACACACAGGAGATAAAGCAAGTAGGGAAGGAAGCGAGTGGCTTATTTGCAATGGCTGAAAATGATGTCATGTTGAGTTGTATCAGGTTTTGCAGAATGCGGCGAATTCACATCAGACAACTGCTGTTTCCCAATAGTGTCAGTCATTATACGTAATAATAGTAAACGTGATGGAAGACAAATACTGTATCTTGCATATAGGTTACCGTGGATATGCGATAGTTTCGGGTCACTTTTACGGTCCATTTTTCACAACATCTACACTCGTTAATCAGGTAGTGTGAATTGCAAGAAGTGATTTTCAAAATCCTTCAATAATTTAAGACAGGACAAGCGTGACATTCCATTAATAAGTCGGTCCATATTCGAGTAATCCTATCAACGTTCGAACATAGAAGTCGGTGATGTGAATGCATATTCGAATGGTTGTAAAATAAGCACGTTTCCGAAGGTGAGTAACTAAGTCTCGATAGTTGACTAAACTTGTTATTTTTTTCCGTCTAGGATGAGCAGTCTTGGAGACGAACTAAGGCACTGAGTTGGAACGTCGAGCGGTTATTGTCTATTCTCACGATGAACGGTATGAAGATCGCTGATGGTGAGTGAATTGTCACAAAGGAATGTTGACCTGTTTATGTCGAATATGACTGTCAATTATTGGAAATGGTTATTACAGAGTCTCGCTTCATAGTCATCATTGTCACTGGAAATTCCTGTTCGGACGAGAATATAAATTGCGGTTGGGGGAAACTGGAACATCGTGACTTATTATCCCAATTGTCGGGAAGAATGTCTGGTTGAATGCAAGAGCTGTGACAAGCTGTGATTGGAGTCCATTTCGTAACACTTTAAATTATCTCAAGTTCAGTACATTCAAAGTCTCATTTGTAGCGCTTCTTGAAACTCACCCTTATACAGACTTGGATTTGCGACCTGGAACTCCATTCCACTTGGCCTCCAGCCAACCTACTGTTTTAATCGGGAAATTAATATTACCACGTTGTGATCAAGTGTGGAAGTGTGGAAGTCGACGACATCATGTGGACACTGCGGGGCGAAAGACCTTGTTTAATCCTCAGATGGAATTTGAACGTACTCAATATATGCCTATTCGTTTCTAGCTGTGCTGCATGTCTTATCGGACTTTGCGGAGACAGTGGTTTTGTAGCTCCGATTGCTCTTGTAGCCAATTATGTTCAACCACTCGGTTCACCGACAGACCGTCCGTCTCATCCGCCTATCCAGTCGGCATCTTTGATCCAGTGAAGAAATACTGCCGATTGCACATCAGTGAACACGAAGACATACGAGAGAAAGACAGAGAGTCTGTTGAGTCAACAGTAACGCAGTAAACAGACCTATATCAAGTCTCCATCAATGTAGTCGTTAGAGTATCAATGGCACATCATAACACGGAAACCTGTGAGTCTTGGCCTTATCTGGTTTGAGTCAAAGTTTTCATTACGTTGTCTACTGGCATTTGATGGAGGAAATCTTTTTGTGCTCGAGTTCGATCACAAGTTATCGAGTTCTGGACCTGGTGGGTTGTTGTAGACTCAGCCAACTAGTTTTATTTGCGATTCATCCTCCGTTTCGTTCATCCTTTCCATACTCTTTTTGTTTCACATCCCAACCCATACTGTTGACTTGCCATAAAAGTCTGACCCAGTGGATATCTAATGTAATGACAGACTAGTTTCAGTCCATACAACGGTCGTTAACCCAACTGATTACTGGTTACGTGCAACGTCTACACCGGTCCCTCATGAACTGTAATTTGCCACGCGTTACTGTTTCATTGTCTTAGTGATCTTTTCTCGTTAGATGCAAATGAGTCTCAAAATTCGATGGTTCAATAATGGTCTCACCAGAATGTAGATCCATCTCTCGTCATTTATTGGCTAGCCGAATCCCCTCGTCAGCCAATCATCAGCTCGCTTTTGATTACCTCCACTTAATTTCTTTTTACTGTAATAGTTAACATTCCTTCAGTAGACGGGTTGCCTTACATACCGACTCTCCTTTTGATCCGACCACAGCATTATTTTCGGCCGTGTTACTTAGTATATCGTGTTCGTTTGCCATCATGCACTATTTCGGTCAACTGGTTGTGTGCAGTCATGGTTTCCCTGAAGAACCACAACTGAGATATTCTGCCCTTATCATGTCTATTATTGTGATCTTCAGTACAGATATTCATTACCCAAAATCCAGATCTAAAAACGAGACAGATTGCTTTATCAACATCATTTGAGATAGACCTCCCTGAGCAGTTTTTCTCTCATTATCGTTCCATCCCGTCCACCTGATATTGAAACATTGTCAATGGACTACTCGGTATCACTCGGTTTCAAGGGCATACAGGAGTACCACCATGTCATAATTCCTACTTGAGCCAGTCTAGTGTCTCATCAGAAGACAGTTGTAATCGACTCATAATGGGTTAGGAAACCATATGTAGACTGCATCCGCCATCGTCTATAAGCAACAATTTACCAATCCTGACAACATAAAGTACATATCTTCTATGAAAACCAACGAACATAATTAGTTGAGCTTTGTTCAGTACGTTACCGCATACTTTATAGGAGACCCAACTGCAGAAAATCTGGTCTCTAGTTGCAATCAGACCAACGACAGAAACAACATGCACGAAATCGACAAACACTGTGCCAACCGAGGTATAAAACACTACTGTCAAACTACGTATTCCCTGTAAAATTTCAAAAGAGCTTTTGCAGTTGGGCTTCTTCCAAACTGCAGAATCTACCACGCTAACTACGGACAATCCGTCGATTATGTAACTTCTTGACTACAATGCTTACAACAAACGGTATACATTCTGTAATTTGTAGATATGTAGGTCATGATGTGAATTTCTCGGGAACATGTTCATTATGCAACCTTCTTGTTGACTACCGCGGTAGTTGAGTGAACAAAGGGATTTGTCGAACAACCCTTTTAGTTTGTTCTTCACTTCGTTCGTTCAGGCTGTTGTTGTTGACGTAACTTTTATAGAGCTGTAAAGCAAACGACCTCAAATAATCAAAACAAGACTGGATCACAATACCACGGATACTAATGGACAAATTATCGAAGCGAATAATCAGACAACCTCGACAGTTTCGATCGATAGATCGCTCCGGGGAAATGAATGACAGTTTGGTGTGGAACAGGCAAAAGACAAACCATAACCGCATAATGTAACATTCACAGCAAACAGATTCTTTCCGAGCAGTCAACAGGTTCGAAAACGGTGAGAACTGGCCGAGCTCCAAGAAAGGTGGTTCACGTACCACCCAAGCAAAGTGCAATGACCAGCAACTGGCTATTCTGACAACTACCAAACAGACGTGACGAGACAAAGACATCTGGGTCAGAAGCAGGACAGGTGGAATATACACGGATAAACACATGAGAGGGATAGGGTTGGGTTGGCGTTTTGCATAGTTGAACCTCAAAACTCGATACAACTAGAAGTCAATCATTCAACGGTTCTGCTCAGTTCTTCCAGAAGGATTTATAAGGGGGAAATTTTGGCTGGTAATCAACTACTAGATTCAGTGAAGGATTTCAGTGAACAAGCCGTCGTATAATGGTCGAATAACCTTCACTGATGATAAATTTTTAAAGTCCGATGGGTTTGTTTGGATTCAGTGATAGTTATGTATTTTAACTGAATCCAACATACGGATATAAATATTTAAAAGATCGGCAACAGTGAAAAAATGTGAACTAGTAGTGAGTTAAAAAACTGGGTAAACTTTCGTTCACGATTAATGGGATTCCAGCTTGTTCTGTTAAATACGCCAACAGATAACTTCAGTTTGTGACAGGAACAACAAGCACATGGGAATAAGGTCCATTTTGAAATTATTTGGCTCTGTCTCTCAGCAGTTTATTCAGCAGTTGCGTTTGGCAGAATGTTCCATTTTCAAACGCAATTCGGGGAGACGGTGATTAGAATATGGAGGTTTCAAAACCTAGACGTTTAATTAATGAACCTTAGGAAGATTTTGCAAACGATTACCGTGCTACTGGACAGGTTACAGCTCTATAAAAGTTACGTCAACAACAACAGCCTGAACGAACGAAG
>LOND01009538.1:0-10747 GCA_014220965.1 Paragonimus kellicotti | reverse complement strand
TAGTACTCTTCTGATAAAGATATACAACTCCTTCACTGGAACATTGTCGCTAGCGATGTGTTTTTCTTCTCTTGCATCCAATTAGTTCACTGTCAACATCTCCGTGCCGTGTATTTTTTTTCACATGCGCCGGTAAGTAATGGCAAAGCCCATTCTACTCTTGTGTTGACTTGATCGAGCGGGGTACTATAATCGGTTCGTGAAAAGTTTCCACCTCAATTACATAACTGTACGAACTGCTTCGAAAAGACAAACAATTCTAACGGACCGACGACGTTAAGAGAGCGCTCAGGAAATTGCAACAAGAAATGAACGAGCAACAACTGATGCTGAAACTTCCGAATACAAAAGAAACGTTCATCGTAGCAGCAGATGCCAGTGACCGTGGCATTGGAGGTAGAACTCAAGCAAAGGGAAGGAGTAATCGAATATGCCAGCAGAGTTCTAAACCCAGCGGATCAGTAGTATTCAGTTATTGATAAACAGTGTTTGGCAGTCGTCTGGGCGCTGGCCAAATAGAGACTGTACTTGTTGGATTTTACGATCAATCATGTGATTAGTTCTAGCAATTGTCACCACTTTTCTTTCTCGACCGCAGGTGGATGACGAACTTCCCCAAATGACTTTTGGAGTCAACGGTGTAGTAATGATGCGAGACCCAAAATACTAGTGCTTCTGCTGCTTCAGAACAAGGTCCTCCAGGAAGATGATTGACACTCTGGCAAGAGGCTTGAAGATGCTAACGAATACTAATGGTGCAGAGCTAAAAATAATCGCTTCCCAACGGAGAACAGTTGACATAAATAGTGCGAACCTAGTGATGTGACAGCATGGCGTTTGCAGACCTCATGTGGTAGTCATCCCGAGACAACTGAGGGAGAAAACTGGTAGCAAACTGTTGTGAAATGACACACACACCGTATGCACCAGGACATACGGTCTGTTGCAACAACCGGCCGACGATGAAAACCGATGTGACGGTCTATGTACTTGCCTGCCTACGGTGTCAGTTAGTGGAAAGTGACAGTGGTAGTTGGGTCCAACAGCCTTTACAGCCAATACTTGTCTCTGAAGTCGGTGAGCTCTGGTCGGTGCATCTTATAGGTTCACTTCTATTGGGCGTTCATGGTTACCAGTACGTTCTGGTCATGACAGAACACTTTACCCGTTGGATCGAAGCGACTGGCGTTCCGGATCAAAAGGCATCTACGGTGGGAGACATGGTGATGAAACATTTCGTAGCGAACAGCAGCGTACCAAAGACTGTGTTGACGGATCAAGGACTGTGCTTTCAAAGCGAGGAGCTTCGAATATGCATGCAGCAGCTGGGAATCAAGCACGTAATGACAACTATGTCATCCGCAGACGAATGGGTTTAATGAATACAACGATCGATTGCTCAAGGAATGGTTATCAGCCAAGGGAGGCGACTGGGTCTGCCTTAACACTGGTGTTATTGGCCCACCGTGCGTCTGTTTAGACGAGCACGTATGAATCTCAATATCAGTTGATGCGCGGTAAAACCCCGCGATTTTCAGCAGAGCAAGACGTTTGATTGTGGTCGAAATGTGGTAATTCCATCAGAAAATTGGTTGTCGAAAGAGTAGCCAAACAAAATCTGGAGGCTTTGCAGACATACGCACAGGAGCAATCAGCAGCCGAACGACCTAGCAAAGCTAGAATGTTCAATCGAGGTGAATGGGTGCATTATCGGGATCATCGGACCACAAGTGCCAGCGGCCTGGGTTTAAGAAAACGTCTGCCTAAACTGAAAAGGTCCGTATTTGGTAATTTCCAAACGGTGCCCAGTGTACACGATCAAGAGTGACAGTGAGACGAAACAGGTGCATGACAGTGAGTTAGCAAAGTGGCAAATCAGGAAAAGATCAATAGGCTGAGAGACACCATTGCGTCGGATGGAGAGAATTTGTCAGCAGATGCAGAGAAGTCAATGAACCTTAGAAGAGGTAGGAGTGTTCTATCACAGGTAGCTTCGTTTGTAAGTAGCACAGCACGACTCGTACGCTCGGGAACTAGATGACAATTCTCACCGCCAAAAAGTCGAGGGACCAGAAGCGACTGTTGGAAAAGTGTATATGCATTGTGTGACGTATCGTCAAGGTGAATGATGATGCACTGCTGCCCAAGTGGTGCGAATACACGCCACCATGTGAATTGGTGTTTGCGGTCGTTGTCCTGTGTTTTTACATTATCTTGCAATGGATTTCGCGCGATAGGCAACTTCCCAGACCAAGCGTCTTTTGCGGTCACATCACTGCTAGTTTGCCACTTCTGGTCACTATGTAATCAGTGAACGCAGATATGTACTTCGTTTTCAGCTGTTGTCTGCACAATAGGTGGAAATTCATCTACCCATTGTATTTACCCTCACTTTGCCGCCTACAGTCAGGTCACACGGGTTAATGTAATGTCCATTCAACTGATGTCTTTACTGTACAATATCAGAAGAGCTGATCGGACAAGTCGGCTCATCACGTTTGGACATGTCCTTTCTGTCGCTGGTTCGAATCTAACTGGATTGTGGATTTTTTGCAATTGGATTTTATCTACATTCTGACATCTGTCATACAACTTATAAGTGATACGTGTGTGTTCACATGTTGTTTAGTCGCAGCAGCGTGCTTTCATCAAACGAACTTGAAGTCAATGATGACTGAAAACTGGATGTAGGCGATTAAAACGTTTTTGGTCTTTGGCTAAGAGACAATCCTGGATACGGAAGATTATGGTGTTGGACAAATGTGCAGATTTCAGTTTCTCTCTTCATTTTGCTATGTGGAATTATGTATTACGGTACTGGTATGTTTATTTTTTTTCGCCTTGAAAGATAATTTCTTCTGTTTGATTCAGAATGATGTTCCATATTGAAAAGCAGTACTTTTTGTCCTCAAGCTGGTTTGCTGGACATATGGATCCACAAATTTTGTCTACCTTGTGTTTCTTAAGAAAGCACTAAATTCGAGTTTCGCCCACGTTTTGGTTTATCAGTAGTGCATGTCTTCATCTGAACCACAATTTGCACTCCGGATCTGCTTGAGAGACGCACGTGTTAACGATAACGCCATTCGCATCACCACAGGCGTGATCGAACGGTTATATTCCAACTGCTAACCACAGCTCGTCTGGTTACTTATGTTTGAAATTCTTTCCACAACTTAAGCTACTGTATACTCGAAGATCTGAATTCAAATTCTCACTTAATTGGACCCATTTTGTAGATGGTGGTGATTTTAAAAACGATTTCTATCTTTTGTTCAACGTCATTGATGTGCTCATTATGCTAAGCGTGCCACGAATTCACTCTGTTGATGGATTGGAAGCTTTTTTTGTCGAGAAACGTCTGATTGTGTTCTGCGATGTGTTCTGGTTACCTATTCTTGGCTTATACAGCGTATCTCAACAAAGTTGTGTTGGGCTTTACAATTTATTTCAAGTTCTTTGTGCCATATGTTTTTATCCTGTTTGCCATTCTTGCAGGTCAACGGACAGGACGTTCGGAAAGCACCTCATCATTACGTCACAAACTTGATTGTTCAAGCGGGATCCCAGGTGACACTAAAAGTGTTGGCATCCAGTTCACTGAAAAATGGTGCGTACAGGCTTTATAGTCAGGTTTTATGTCTTCATTTTAACAGCTGTCATAGTCTTGGAGACAATGAATCCTGGCGTAGTGCCACCGGGTACGCATCCTAGTAACCTTTTGGAATAATCGAATTACCCGTGTTAGTCGAGCCAAGAGATATTAATTCGATCAACCGTAGTCCATTTGTTGTCTAAGTTTGATGTTTGCTTATGGCTGAGCTTGTTCTTTATGTGACCTCCACCACATTGCTATCCAGTCGCCACTTTGTGGTCGGAATCTTGCCTCAAGACTTTTCGTAGTAAAGACTCATTCATTCCCCGTCGAAGCCTAGACGTTTAAGCGGTCATACAGCTCGCATTCCACTAGGCTACCGGAAGTGAAGTGAAATCATTCACCGTGTTCCTTATGACCTACATAATCCATGGTTGGAGATCATAGGTGAGATGACAACCCATTGAGCACCACGATGTGAATCTTGCTGTTTTTTTGACTGGGTTGACTTCAACTTGGGAACAGTTGACGGAGCGTTTCAGTGAAAGCTTCAAGGAGAGTGGCTTACACGTGTCGTTTTGATCTCATTTGTAATTCAATTGTTTATTAACAGGGTTTGAGTACTTTCCTTTCACCTGTTGTTGTATGGATTCATTTTCATTATTCCTGCCTCTTATATTTGAAGTGCAGATATATTTTCATGGTTGTTAGGCTTCAGTACCAGTCTCTGAGCTGTCTTTTGACATGGGTATCCGATGACCCTTCAGTATTTGTCTACATTCATCCTCACCAGTTCGCCTGTATCAGGTGGACCGATTGTGTAATCAACGAGATCCTCCGTCGGGATGTATTTCGGAAATTCTCAATTCCGCGATCGGTATATAAAATCATAAGCAGATATCAATAACTTTGTAGTGCAAGTAGTAATTCAAGTAGTTCGTCAATTTTTTTCGAAATCACTGTTTAACGTGTGAAATTTTTAATATCGGATTGCTGATCACGTGACTTATGCCTCCACATGTAATCTCGTAACACATGCCAGTTATTCTGTGGGTGTTGGTAGCTAGAAGAACCACACAACCCAAATGGGCTCGAGCGTGAATCCGAAAGATCCGGCCCAATGCGGATACCAACATTCTGAATTCACACGTATGTGAAAGCTTTCAGGATGTTTTCATGCTCGCGGAGGCGGGCTCTTCATTATACTTGTGTTCACATGAATCAAACTGGCATGGTTCAGGACACGAACGCCAATTCTCGCGCAATATTTTTTACAAAACGGACGAATAACGATGTTTTTTATGTTACCTAATCACGGCTCATCGTAAAGTTAGGCTGAGTGGTAACTGACTGATGTTAAGAGATGATTGGACAGGTTGTCTCCATGGGAGAAAACATGCGAAAAACGGTACAGGCTGCCTGTTATGTTCAGATTTGGAGGACGGTTACGTGGAGGATGCTCATAGAATGTTTTCGGCCGCTGGTGTCTTTGAGGTAATAACGGCACGTGCTGAGAACAGTTAGCATCGTCAGTGCTAAAATTCGCCGGTATATCTTTGGGAGTGACAAACGTTGCTAACTACCCAACCTAATAGTCTTGTTTCATAGGCTTTTCTGACTTAGATACGTCTTACGAATGCCATCCCATTGCTTGCCACGTTATGTCTTGTTTGCGGGAAGCTAGATAAACTCCAGATGGCACTCTGGTGGTTAGCGTATTACTTGGGTTCAAAGCGTGAAGGCCATGATGTTGAAGCTTTTTTAATAGGGCGCTGGTGGCTGGAGTTCGAAGACAATAATCAACTCTGGTGAAGTACGTCATCCGACATGACGAATAAGTCAATGGTATTGTGAATAGCTGTGTACTACAATAACATTTTATCGATCTCTTTTCTTTTTCACATAATCCAAACTTTCCCCCGTTTGTTGTGGCACATATGATATATATATATATATATATATATATATATATATATATATATATATATATGACAGTTCATGTAACTGACAGTTAAACTTGTGTGGTAATTGTGATGATCATTTCTTTTGGTTTATTTAAATCATACGGTCCAATTTACTTTTAGTTCAACTGCATGCATTTTCATTCTAACAACCTGTCCGTTCGACGGTAATGAGAGAGAGAGGGAACTCTGAAACTAAAATTTTCTCGCATCATCACATCACTCTTCACGTTTCAAAAGGTGACTTTATACAGTAATGTTATTACAACAAGCTCAAGCACCGGAATTCGGCTTATACGACCTATTCATGATATAATCATTTTCTCGGTGATTTTTACGCAGCAGTTTTGACCTCTTACATCTACCGAAAACGACGCGATTTTGATCACATTTTCTTTTACACACATCCTTACGAAAAGCTAACTGAGTCTGCTCTTGTTTCGATCGAAAAAAGCAGTTTACTATGAATATCTTGAAAAACACACGGTACTGAACAATAATTTGAATATGCCGGGTTTAATCATGAGAAGAAACAAACAAGCTCGTTTTCGGTGTTTCATCATCAGGCTAAATACAACACATTTATATGGGTTAGATGGGGGTGGTAGATAACGTATCACTGAGGCGAAAGATGTCAGTCAACAGTTTCTGTCTGGTTTGAGTCATGAGACTTAGTTACATAACATTGATCATGTGAGTTGTACGAAATCTGCAAGAGATGCGTCACATCTATGCGATTCATTCTATCCTGGGGTTGCGTACACGGCCATGGAACGTTCAATGTGGTGGTGAGTGCAGTCGAATTGCGATGGCCTCTGCAATTGACAGTATACGACCTTTGACCTGTTTCGATTGTATCCCACGTATTCGATAGATTGGCTTGAACGAATCTGTCTGATTGATCAGGTGGTTTGACTCGATCAAATGCGTAGCGATCGCAGACGAACAGGGCCTTATCGATCCTCGCGTCAGCCACATCGGTTGGTGCTCCCGAATGCGTTCGGATAATCGCCGTGTTGTGCGGCCTATGTAGCTTGTTCCACAGGAACAAACGAAACGGTAACACAAAAAGAGGCGGCATGAACAGGCAATAATCTTTCAACTGGGATCGCAATATTGGTGTGGGGTTAAGTTGGACACTTATTTAAGCTGCGAAATATGTTTCATTGATTGCTATATTAAACTTTGTTGGTTATGGTTTCAGCGACAGCATCACCCTTGAAGGGCAAGGAAACGTGCAGTTTGTCTAGCTTAGCGCTTATTAACATATCTTTATGGATAAACTGCTCCGGATGGCCATTTCCAACGAGTGTATTAAATATAACTTGTCTTTCCCCTTCATTGATGTCGCTCGAGCATATTTCCTGTCGCTGCCTATCAGACATCAGATTAGGTTTCTCTTTTGTCTTCGTGGTACAAAACTATTGAAGTCTGTATACTAGCTCGTCCAAACTGCCTTTCGTTGTATCGTGCCATCCTCGCGACGAGACATGAGCACGTCTAGGAACGCTATACCTACGGGTGATTCGGGTTCTAGGGTAAAGTGAATATTTTTATGCACAGAGTTGAAATGAGTCAGTATATCATTGAGGCTTATAGATTCATCTGCCACACAGATGATATCATCTACATAACGCTTGTAAAGGGTGACTGATTTTGATCAGCTAATGAACTACACTCTAGCTTTGCTATGAAGATATCAAGCCAACAATGAGCCTAGTTGCGACCTCATTGTTACTCTGTTCTTTTGACGGTATAACTTGCCGGAGAATTTAAACTGAACGTTGTATGTGCAGCGATATAATAACTGCTTTAGTTCTTCTACTGGTATTCCCACGTTGATATCATTATTTTCAATATACTGTCCGAGAAACTCAACGTCTCATTGAGTGGGATATTGGTGAAGAGAGATATGACATCAAGCGAGAAATAGACGCTTGCCCAGTATGTTCAGCTGCTTTAACGTTTCAGCAAATTCGAAGGAATCCCTCAAGCTATGAATGGCTAGTTTTTTCCTAACTGGCTCTAACAGCGTGGCAAGCCATTTTGCCGTTGCGTGGTACGGAGAATTGCTCATATCTAAAATCGGTCGTAGTGGTACGCCGTTTTTATGTACCTTGGGTAACCCATAGAGTCTCGGAATTACAGTGCCTACTGGTCTAATTCTTTCAAAAGTTGCGAATCTATCATTCTGCTTCATATATCAAATGTTTTTGTGAGTGACCTTCTCAATAACGGGAAAATGACTTGCCAGTTAGGAAAAAACTAGCCATTCCTAGCTTGATAGATTCCTTCTTTAATTAGGCCAGATAAATCAGTGTTGAGTTGCAGTCAGTACATCACTTGACCAGTGGGCGTAATCCGTTTACGATGCAGGTGGGTTCACCACTGCGACTTGGAAGCCTGAATTAAACTGATGATACTGTTACCAACGAATTGGCGTCTTACGTACAATATTTGCACAAAATAATTACTCATGTATTTTTATTCAGCCTGAGTCTCTGAAAACGGACGTTTTTTATACCGTATTTCTTTACGATCATCAATATTTTTTAAGGTGATTGAGTTCAAACTATAGAGTAAAGACACGAGAGAGCTTCGAAAGTGTCCACTAATTACGGCTGATCAGCGGAAGTTGTGCAACACTTTTGTAGACGTTTCATTACTCACACTTTGCTGTTATCCACTTCAGTAACTCCAGTCCTAATTGCACAAAAGTGCTCAGGTGTTCCGATGTAGTGGTTTCGTCGGGCCTGAAGTGAAACCCTTAGCACATAGGTCACTACGATTACCTAGTGAAAGCAAGGGTGGGATTCACATTCCTGGTCCTCACAAGGTTGTGTACTACTGACGAGCTCTAACGAGAGGGAAACTGTACCATACTGCTTCTTTCCAAAAGAGGCTGATTGAAAATGTCCATGGAAGTGCGACAATTTCAACGAGGGTCTTATGTGAAGCCAGTGATAGTGACCAACACGGTTGTCTCATGACGGCGTGATCAGAGCTGAAGATGATTTTATAACCAAGGGCAGTTGCAGTTATTATGGTTTCCGTCTAGCTGTTGTGTAAATGTACGGAGTAGGATTATTTAGATCTAGCGGTAAACTGGACCTTTCAAAGTATGTCTATATTTGAAGCTGTGCGAGATTAATACATTGAGTCATAGGAACACGTATACTCAACTTAACGGATTTTTGTCAAATAGATTTCGTTGTAACGCTGACTTTCATTCCCTTCTCCTCAGACGTCGAATTTAATAATGTTCTCCGAATCGTCGATCGACGTCTATCATTTTGTCGTCGAAGTGGATCAGCGGATGCTCACCTGCCCTCCATGCGGAAATTAAACATTATGACAACTTCCAAATCTCGAACCGCCTCTTCCAGTCTGGATACTAAGACCACGAAAAATTCACAAAAGTCACATGTGATGTCGAAACGAATACAACTAATCAATAGTGTTTCAATCCATCGGGATACCAATGTAGTAAATCAGAAGGTGGTCCCTCCGAACCACACCAATCACCATCAACTTTCCCATTCTTCCAGTCGTTCTTCTCTGTCCTGTCCAGTTTCGGGAGAAGAGGATGAACTTTCAAGCGTTTCTAATGGTCGGCCATTTGTCACGACCCCAGCTTCTACCAGGCCCCGTGTTTTGTTAGTTCGAGACGGTTGCACTCCCGTACCTCCAGCAGCAGTGAGTCCATATCTTGCCTCATCAAATTCCGTTGAAAACGTCAGATTGCAGTTCGTTAATCAGCGGACTGCTGACCGTCAGAACGGTCTGCATGCCTTTTTTTACGACAGATTTATGCTTATCCACAACTGTGCGCCCAAACTGCGGTATTTTTGTTAAAGGACTTCTTAGATTCATCTGAAACTCTGTAAAAACGTCTTCAGGATGCCTCTTGTTCCCACTGTGTTCTGGTTTGGTCGAACAAGGTTTTTACCATATCTCATCCGCTTCCAACGGAGTTCATGCCTGGTAGTTTTTCGGTCGGTTGAGTGCACAGAGGGGGGCCTCATTAGCTCTGCGTTGGAGTTGTACCGAAAACAAGAATGATATCATTTTCTATTAATAATAATCCTGTGATTTGGATGAGCTCTCCTTGTTGCAGCTGACAGGCCGACTGGAGTTGTAGATCGCTCCATCAACGTAAGCAGTGTCATATCGTCATCTCCTAATGTTGCTGCGAAGGCGTTCAAGAAAGTGGCGATTGTTCACGATAAATTCAGCAGTGTTCTTCACTTATGTGTTCTTCAGTGCATATGTACGATCTGGCTCTCTACGGTTCATGGACGTGACTTGTCCTTGCGAACTAGTTAATTAAGCTGTTCAATACAGACCACCGCTGTCTTCTGTAGTTTAGATACGTAAACCTTTTCGCTCATGTGCCCCGGCTAATCAAAAAGACATGGTCTGTGCGAACTCAACTATACACTCGAAATGTTTGGTACCTTGATCACTATTCATCTGCTTCTATATTGAGGATCACGTGACCACCCACCTCGATGTTTGGAAACGTCTCCAGACGTGATAGCGTTTTACTGTCAGCGGCATACTTGCATCTGTTTAATCGTTTCCTCTCCTTTAGTTTTTATCGGCCACTTATTTAGTCACTGACATGCTAATTAGCGTCTGAACATAAACCACATTTTGACGCTTTTCAAGGTTGAAATGTCATTCACTCTTCTTGCCAGTGAGACGAGTTGTATTAGGATAATCTGTGTATTGGTCTAATCCGGTGAATCCCAAGCGTTGTACCTTGCCATCCTCATACATTTGACACTATCACCCTCTACAGTCTACGACACTTAGTGCATTTTAGAAGAGACTCAGTTAGGAAAAATGTGTACTCGAGTTGGTTCAAATTCAGCAGAAGTCTAAATTTTTCACAGTTAGATCAACTCTGCCAAACTATTTAACAGTACTACTTAATCCGTTGTTAGTATTGACCCAATGCTTGTTTAAAAGCATGATAGTAGTAGTAATAGTGATGATAAACAGTGTTTTTCGTTTATATCTTTGACTTGTAATGGCTCCCCTAATGACCAGTATTTCATAAAACTTCGTAGTACGGTAGCTTAGGTTTTACTAAGGATCACGTCTATTTATTGCTTCAATCTCTAGTTGTCAGGATACTGATATCAAAGCCAAAAGTCAGCCAATAAACTGTGCTGATTGAGTAAAT
>LOND01009535.1:0-11919 GCA_014220965.1 Paragonimus kellicotti | reverse complement strand
GTAGTTCGCCAGTACATATTCTGGAGTGCTGGTTATACGTGAACAATTGGTCAAACAGTTAATTTGCAACGTGAGTGGTTGGGTCACGTAATCGGTATGCCAGCTGATTATTTATCATAAAGGATAATATTTATTGAGATCATCAACAGTTGGGTAAAACCGCAGGGTGGTCTAGCACCGACATGGTCATTAAATACAACCCGGACTGCTTCATTGAGTGAAGTGGGTAGGTATCGCATGTCCAGTTGAGGTCCTTGTGTTGACGCACATTCTTGGTTAGGAATTCCTTCCGTAATGGCAACGTTTGACATTCACTGACACGTGTCTACATTCATACCATGTATAGTAGTCCTGTTTAATCTCAGTCTATCTATTTTTATCATTCTTCGGGAGAATTTTTTCAAGGTTATTGCACATCATTTGCTGTTAGCGATGGCTCGAGCCGTAGTACCTTTTTGCCAGGTCTTCACAAGTTATTTAACTCTCAGTAATAATGCACTGCCTCCTCAAACTTCTGGGAATATGCTGTTTAGCTCGGCTCATTGTAACCGTTCACTGTCACTCTTCCCCTCTCAAGATCACTATTGTAACTGAGCCGTTAACCTTTTCAATTTTTTCACTACAGTATTCCGATTTTTTTCTTGTCGAATGTGTGTTTGATTAATGAGCCTTTTTCTGTACATATGACTCTAGTTAACTATTTCAGAGGTATATGCCATTTGATAGGATTCATCTTTCTCTATGCTACTCCTAATCTCATCATAGTTCGTCTTTTCAAGATTGTGTACCTCGGAACTATGGTTTGATACAGATAGCTTTTCATTTAAACAGAAAAAATGCAATTGAAAGATGGGAACTATGACACTTCGACTAATCTCAGTTTAGCTTCTGGTCTCGACAAGGCATTACGCAACATCTGAGTATAAAGTGAAGTTTACCGCCTGACAAATATCGATTCATACAAACATGCACAATGCATGCATCCATATTTCTGTACGTTTGTCGACGCACCATCTTCATCCATCGGTCCACTTACCTGTTTCAAAGAACCAGCCCGAACTTGATCGATGCGAACTAATCAAGCTGTCGGTTGTCCTTATTCACACTCAGTGTTCGCAATATTTTGGTCGAATGATAACTATCATCTCAATACAGTTAGTGAGTGCTACTTTATTTGGGGGTACTCCTATTTTGTGAGTATTCTATCGAATTTCGCGACTACTCTATCGCCTCATTTTCTCAACCGATGTGATGTTTGTCTACAACTCATCACTGAAACCATTATTTGCTTGTTTATTTCACGTTTGTGACGTTCATACACTACGTGCATATCACGCAGCGGGAATTGCTTGTTATTTCCAAATGTCAGGCCATTTTTAGCGCACAATGTACATTTGCAAACCAGAAGTGTTTTCCTCTTAGGTTTACCAACAAAAAAGCTTATTCATCTTTTCAGAATAGCGTGCAGTCGAACTTTACTCTGTATCGGAGTGAACAAGGTCTGGGATAAGGTTCTCATCTTCATTTGAAACGTATAAAATGAGCTATTTAATTTCTTCTTTTCTGATAGAATAACCATTGCAGCATAGTTGATTTATTGAATCGCCAAGTTGAAGAACATTCTCATAGAATTTCTTGTGCAATGTGATCCCGGATGTAAGTGTTTCAACTGTTACCTCAGTTTCTTAGAGCTGTGATATTTTCGTACATCCACTGTGCCCAGTTATATTGTGGGTTTAACCTGTTCTCTTTTGTCGGGAACTGACTTGTGAGGGTGGAAATGCTGAACCGCACCAGCTAGGCCTAAGTAAAGACTTCGACAACTGAGAATTTCAAGATCTCCATGTACACTGTTCAGGATTATGTCAAAGTTCGACATTCGTCAACAAGGATAGATAGATAGATGCCAAAAGTATGCTGATATGTTAAATCGTGTTTCCAAGGCTTGATATGGACAGCTGGAATTCCCAAGGAAATACACGGAATCCTACCATGTCCACGAATTGGATCGTGTGACGTAATCAAATAGGTTTGTCTTACATATGCATCGGCGAACGTATTGAGCCATCGTTACAAACACGGTCACACACATACTTCAATTATTGCCTCAAACGTGGTGGTCTGTTCGAATTCAGGCATCTCTCCTGAACTGCAGATCTTTCCAATTTAATTGTCAGTGTGCACCTATAAAAATGGCCCATCGAGCACGTCAGAGCTCACAAGACACGCAGAACAGACATTCTTGACATACTGCAAGCTCTTCATGAGATGAATTCAGTCAAAATCGTGTGCAAGATGTACACACAGACTAGTTAGTCTACTCAGTGATGTCGTTTGCTATGCTTTTGGAACCCGAAGTTATGTGGGNTAAATGTCAGTCAGCCTGGGATCTGAGCTTGACCTTCTGACCATTTGGTCAAACTCCACATGATCAGCGCCTTGAATTACATTTGCTTTGTCCACGGCACACTAAGACGAGATGAACGTACTGTGTACGGAAGCTGTTAACATTCAAACAGATTAGGTTGGACATACAACTGATTGATGAAAAACGTCCCGGGCTATTCAGAAAGACATTTTGCAAGTGGTATCAACGTATCACGGCGTACTTCGGATGGACGCTCGACTCCATTACAACTGTGAAGCTGATATCACATATCTCATGGTTGAAGTATGTGAAAATGAGTAGAAACATTTAAGTTAATCTTCAACAGATACTTCAGCACTGCTTGTTATGAGCTAAGACATGTGTTATTTGGTTTTCCCCAGTAACATTTCGTTTGTTTCACCGATGAACACAATGCTACTTTGGACAAACCTGATGTGTATGCATACTCTCGGCTTGTTGAAGAAAATATATCGCCCATCGAATATCTCTGACGTTCATTAAACTAACCGTAACCCACCTAACCTACCCTCTGAAAACTGTCATACATAAAGTTTGTATCGACGACAAAGTAATATCTACCAAATAGGAAACCATTGAAACGAGGTGCTGGATACCTCAGGTATGAGAATAACGCTTACTTCTCTCGTATATTGTCACATTCTTACTAACTGGCTAGCTTACTCTTGTATCGCTTCCCCCTACTTCGGTACGCTTGTGGACAAGATCCTTAGTGGTAGGGGACAACAGATTCGAGTGCTAATTTTCGGTATCGTGAATCTTGCGCAAATTATGTATCCAGCGATCATGCTCCTGAAAACTGCGCTTCCACCTGTTGCATCCTGCATTACCAACAATGATACATATCGTTTAATTTCTAAGGTAATCAACGATTTCAACCCAGCCATACAATATAGACTTCACCGTCTACTCTGCAGTTCCCTTTTTGTAAACCCGAGCTGGTTCTGGCCAAGGAGCGAGAGGCTTGTGTTATGGATACTTGCATCAGTGATGACATACTGTCCAAATCCTCACACTACTAACGTCGTTAACTATGGTAACGCAAAAACCAATCAGTGTATTCACACGACGCTCCTAGCTAGGGGCGTTCTTTACACAGAGGTTATGCCCACGTTACCACGATGCTGTTCGCCAAAACTCACCAATTCTATTTCAGTTGAGCTATTCCAAAAGAGATCTCAACAGTATTTGTTCAACAGTTGAAAATCTCATTGAAGATCTCAAACACCTTGTGCATGCGGAACCCATTGATTTCCCCATGGTACTTGGTTAATTTTTTCACTTCCGTAACTCTTGCTGATTGCCACTTGACAATTTAGTGTGTCCTACATCTGTGGAAACACCTTTCGCTTCCAAAAGTACTTATTTATAGAAAACCGAAGCACGAATTGAACATCACTCACACTTGATCGGGAGTTACGCATTCCCGTTGACTTTCTAGGCAATCTCCATCAAAAAGTAGCACTAGACTCGAGTTTCGCTCTTGTTAGAGCTCGTCAGTAGTACATATCTTTGCCACGGCCGGGATTAGAACTCTGGCCAAGCTTTCATGAGGCAACCGTGTTCACCACTGTATCATTGAAAAGGACCATTCGAATAGGGGGGCTGCCTGGAAAGTGTATAAGAGTGATATAAAGCTGCGATCAACTGTGTATGATATGCAATTCATAGTGACCAGAATCCCCTGCTAACTTACCAGTGAAACGGAGGTGGTCGATCGGCTGTCTATCTGTTTATTTAGAAGGGTTAAATGGAGATCAGAGATTGGCACTACTTACAGCAAGGTGATGAATGTCACTCAGTCACAGTGCATCTACATTGTTAGCGCATGACAGATTCCCACCTAGTTCAGACACACACACACACATTGTACACCCTAGAACATCAACGATTAGGCCAGTTGTAAACTGCATGACAGCTGGAACCTTAAACAAAAAACGGCATAGCTTTAGCCCTCTATTCGCTACACGTGATAGAGCTAAACAACAAATTAACAACGCGGTCAATGTGAATTCGTTTTGATAAGGATAGCATTTACTTGCTTCCGACTAGAACTGTATCGGTCAGTCAGGACTATCATCTGAGAATATCCTGTCCTTCTGGAGGAATAATACTGAGTAAGTGTAATAAAGAAACATCAACTCATTCCTTCCAATTCATCAGATAGAAGTTCATCTATGGGCTGATCACCATCGTCTTGTATTATGAGACTGCTGCCGTTGATTCGCTCACCCTGGAATCTTCACGTACGTGCTGTAGCATGGCAAAATAGTTAAACGTCAATCCTTCCACATCCTAATCTATTGTCAAATCCTGATCTCTCACGGTCAGCTTGCCTAGCTTTATTGATCTCTGTTTAGTCGACTAGGATGTTCACTGGATGAATGAAACGGTATTGCAGAAAACGCTGTTTGATTGATTGATATCTCAGAACTGAGCAACGACACCAAATTGCTTCAGCCACTGTCAGGAATTGGATACTCAGCCCATGCACATTTGAGAACCGTGGCTTCCTATGTCAGGTCCTAGCCAGGTAAACGACAGTAACTGGCTCGGTGTATTTTTTCTTGTCTGACAGCAGACCTTCAACTGGGCCGTGTTATTTGTATCGTTTGTGGCCCATTGAACAGTCACAACAGTCCAGCTATCGCGAATCCGATTTATTAGCTACGGAACTGAATGGTGGCATCCAATTGACACTTTGTGAGAATCTGAGTTAATTATGGAACGCAATGGTATTGGAACGTAACAGAGCTCCTGGTACGGGTTTCCACTACACTGCTTTTGGAAATGGTGACCAAATGTTGATACTTTATGTTTGACAGTGTAAGGGTAAATTTTGAATTTGTCAACTACCGTCCTCTGTGGCATCGGATAATCGTGCGGCTGTCGTTGGAACAAAGAACGCATGATGTTTGTGTGTCAAACACTTTGCTCCATAATTCGAAGACGTGACCTGATTGCAACGAAAAGATGGGCAAACATGCTGGGTTTGACCGCCGTTGTCTCAGCAATTGTCACGATCGTTTGAGCAACGGAACGGTTCACAAACCAGATGCGCAATCTAGTCCGGTGATAGAAACATGGAGTGAATCACATGCTTCTCGTGCTAACACATCCTATATTACGTAACTCTTAGCCATACGCCCACCCACGTAGACTTTTTTTAAAGCTGTTCATGCACTTTAAAGATTGTAATGGTAACCGTGACATAATTATGATCGCAACCATATGGACACTTCGTTAATCTCCTGAGCACACTACACGGAGAATCATTGGTTTTCATGTATAATGCTTACAATACTTAAATACGTTACTGAAAAAAACGTTTCTCTTAAAACCTATACTGCTCATTCAGCTCATTCACTTACCAAGGATAGAGTACGACCCCAGCTATGTCAACGCTCTACCAAATGAGCCAGTACTGTCTTCCGAATTTTGTTTCCACGCAAGTATACTTTCATTGGAGAAGACTACCGCATGTAACAAGTATGGAGACATTTACTGTTAGTAACAGTTCGTTGTTCACTATCCAAAGTTGACACAATATGAATTATCGTTTGCCTTTCGGTAGGTATACCAGTGTTTTGTATGGAGGGACAAGTTGGGAGCTTGACAACAGGGTAGTTATTGTAAAATTGTCAGTCATTGTTTAACAAGGATGGAGTCATCAAGCATAATTTGCTCATCCATTGGAGATTCGGATGACGTATTCTACTGACTGATTGGTCTCATTATCGCATTTCTAAACTAGATGATAATATTGTGATCAATGACTATTAATTGTAAAGGTAGTCCGGAAGGGAGCCTGGTGTTAACCTATGGGAAGTTTACCTAAATGTTGAAAACGTTATCAAACGTTTTCGGACAGTACACCACTATGCGCTACATTCCTGTGAGCACCGTTTTCTGTAATTGGGGAATGCTTGCCAAGAAACTGAAATGTTTTCAAGGAAACTGACAAGTATTTTAAACAGACTACCCCGCTATAGAATTGATTTTTTGTTTAAATTTATTAGAATGTTCTGTTCCCTTTCTTCTTATGAAAACCATTTCCTAACAACGATCACTTTTTGCCCTTTCCGAAGATGGTCTTTTAAAAAAGGCGCAATAATTGTAATATGACTTCTGGCCAATCCAAGAGATTCCAATTGCTAGCTAATGCGACTTCAGATGCACGGATTGATTGGATTGTTTCGCTAAAGATTGTCAACAGCAATCGTTATTATTTAATTCGCTATTTTCCACATATTGGTCGCTATACCAAGTATGCAAACGATTATTTTCATTGTCGGTTGAGGCCCGCAGTGTTCACTGGCTACTATGGCATTGAGTCGCCGTATGATATGGACAAAATTCTCACGCACCTATTATGCATAGCTATCTGCCATTCGATTGTACATTCCTGTTTCACCGCTGGCGGTGTGCTGCGAATATCCTACTAACTGGTGTCACTTGTGCGTCTGTGAGGTTTTACGAGTCATGATGATTTAGCACTAACCTCCACTTAGTACTTGAAACACTACCTGATTCTCTAGCCCCTTCGCCAAACAGTGCAACATTCAACTATGATGATCGACACCGTATTATAGTGGACCCATATAAGTTACGTGTTTCTCAAAGTCACCTGAATCTACTACTGTCCACTCGATGCTGTCCAAAAGATCATTTGTTCAGTCCCTCTGGCGTGTTTGTGCGGAACCAATCACGTGTAGCACTTTGATTCGTAATGTCAATGTGGTTTTTTTGTGCCCCCTGTCGTCTTGTCTTGCGGATTTACTGATACAGACCATGCGGTCGTTGTAAAAATGCGATTTATGGCTGAGATTTCAAAGGAGACTTTTCCATCCAATCAGCCATCAGTGCCAAAGGTATTATGGTAGAATCAGTACCCATTACTCGACCGATATCGGATAGCTCCAAGCGGTTTATATTCACGAGACCATGCAGTCACATACCCACTTTGCTCTGCCAAGTTGTCGATTTCTCCTTCTGACTAGTAATTGCCACTGTAACCTGTGCTCTTACAAGACTTATTTCCTACGGTCAGTATGCTTGATCCCAACAATCATGAGTGTAACTGCCTTGCTGTCCATTTTGCCTTTCGACAGGGTTCTTATTGCAGCCGAGTCTCTCTAGTTGCCTGCGAATATTACCGCGATCGAAACAGAATCAGCCGCGTCCGCTCTCGATGTAATTGCAGCATTGTTCTGAGATGGTCACAAAGGGGCAGTTATGCAAACCCACAACACCGTGTCAAACGGGATCGTTTAACGTCGTAGTTCTTTATTTCGCGTCCTTATTCACA
Source organism: Paragonimus kellicotti (assembly GCA_014220965.1). Taxonomy (NCBI): domain Eukaryota; kingdom Metazoa; phylum Platyhelminthes; class Trematoda; order Plagiorchiida; family Troglotrematidae; genus Paragonimus; species Paragonimus kellicotti. The sequence continues at coordinate 4,204 of LOND01009535.1, read as the reverse complement.
TTCAGTGTTCGCAATATTTTGGTCGAATGATAACTATCATCTCAATACAGTTAGTGAGTGCTACTTTATTTGGGGGTACTCCTATTTTGTGAGTATTCTATCGAATTTCGCGACTACTCTATCGCCTCATTTTCTCAACCGATGTGATGTTTGTCTACAACTCATCACTGAAACCATTATTTGCTTGTTTATTTCACGTTTGTGACGTTCATACACTACGTGCATATCACGCAGCGGGAATTGCTTGTTATTTCCAAATGTCAGGCCATTTTTAGCGCACAATGTACATTTGCAAACCAGAAGTGTTTTCCTCTTAGGTTTACCAACAAAAAAGCTTATTCATCTTTTCAGAATAGCGTGCAGTCGAACTTTACTCTGTATCGGAGTGAACAAGGTCTGGGATAAGGTTCTCATCTTCATTGAAAACGTATAAAATGATCTATTTAATCTCTTCTTTTCTGATAGAATAACCATTGCAGCATAGTTGATTTATTGAATCGCCAAGTTGAAGAACATTCTCATAGAATTTCTTGTGCAATGTGATCCCGGATGTAAGTGTTTCAACTGTTACCTCAGTTTCTTAGAGCTGTGATATTTTCGTACATCCACTGTGCCCAGTTATATTGTGGGAACTGGCTTGTGAGGGTGGAAATGCTGAACCGCACCAGCTAGGCCTAAGTAAAGACTTCGACAACTGAGAATTTCAAGATCTCCATGCACACTGTTCAGGATTATGTCAAAGTTCGACATTCGTCAACAAGGATAGATAGATAGATGCCAAAAGTATGCTGATATGTTAAATCGTGTTTCCAAGGCTTGATATGGACAGCTGGAATTCCCAAGGAAATACACGGAATCCTACCATGTCCACGAACTGGATCGTGTGATGTAATCAAAGTGGGTTTGTCTTACATGTGCATCGGCGAACGTATTGAGCCATCGTTACAAACACGGTCACACACATACTTCAATTATTGCCTCAAACGTGGTGGTCTGTTCGAATTCAGGCATCTCTCCTGAACTGCAGATCTTTCCAATTTAATTGTCAGTGTGCACCTATAAAAATGGACCATCGAGCACGTCAGAGCTCACAAGACACGCAGAACAGACATTCTTGACAGTTTGTTTCAAGCTCTTCATGAGATGAATTCAGTCAAAATCGTGTGCAAGATGTACACACAGACTAGTTAGTCTACTCAGTGATGTCGTTTGCTATGCTTTTGGAACCCGAAGTTATGTGGGCGGTTATAGAGACTATATTGATGAGGCGATATAGACCACTTTTATTTGAGCAGAGGACAATGTAATCACACTGTCAATACCGTGGAACTTGTCCTATTTTTAGGAGTACACGTCACTTTTACATATCACTCTTGTCATCATGCGCTTGTTATGTGCATTAAGTAGTTTCATATACATGACGGATGTTAACATCCCGCGACACTCGTTTTTTGTTCTCTTATCGTAATGGATCAATGACAATCAGCGCTTACGGCAAACAAGAGGGCTCTCTTTGGAGCACAATTCTCCACTGGTGTGCATCTGCAATGAATCAAACATTCATTTTAAGTAGTTAAACGGGTCAAAGCGTTTTGACCTTGAGAAAGTTTTTAACATTTCAGATTATGAATTTGAATTCCTTGCCTCGAATTGTCCGTTACCACTGTATTGGGCCGGTGAAAGTGTGGACGCGCATGTGCAGGTCGTCACTTAGACCAGGCGGCTTACACGTGGTAAGCCGCGTGAGAGGGCGAGACGATGGCTACACCACACCTCATTGCACTAAACTCGTAGACCGGAAATATTAAGTGGATTCTTATATTAACTGCATTTCTCTGTTCTATTGTCGCAAGTGACCGAGTTCAAATTACGCGCCCGGGCTGAACACGTCTACGCTGAGGCTGAACGTACTCTGGCATTCTATGATTTATGCCAACCGTTGATTGCGGCTGGAGACACCTCCTTGTTGTTGAATTTGCCTCGTAAACTGGGAGAGTTGATGAATCAAAGTCAGGAATCCTGTGCCAAGCTTTACGAATGTTCTTGTCCAGCTTTGGACGAATTGGTGAACGTGTGCAAGTGAGTATTGGTCTGCGTTTGTGTATACACGAGATTTGCCGAATAGACTGTTTCATTCTCTACTGTTTCGTCTCTACCTGCATCGATTGTCGTTTTGGACATTTTCTGATTACCTCTTGAAGTAGCAGCTATTAAAAACGTGATGGATAGCATCTGCCTACCACACCCTCTGGAACTACTGCGTTTTGTTGCCCTCTAGCTCTGTCTGTGGTCTGACTGACGTACCTGTGGCACAAGCCTAGATTGAGTGGATAGGAATCTTAAAATTCCCAATTGTCAAAATGCTCAGTTTTGTAATACTGCTGTCCTCTAGAGTTTCTCTTTGTGTCGGCCAGCTTCTGACAAAAGTGAACGAATTCAACACGTAATAATTTTGATTGTTAGGGCGTCATAATTGTGAAACTTAGAGGTTTCGCCTGCACCACGCTGTAGAAGGAACTTTTTGCTTTGCAAGTCAGTCACTCTGATATGTTGCAGTGAACATTCTCTTCGGAAAAACGGAGCTAGATAGTCCGTTTCATTCGCCTTTGACGAAGTCGGAGATTTTGACCCGGACTTCCTCATCTGTTTTCACGGATGTGTCAATTTACATTCATCTTTTCGTTAATAGACAATTGTCTTTATCATCATCATCATCATCATCATCATATCAGCCATGAGCCTGACCAAAAGGTACTGTGGCTCGGGCTGCCGCTCACCTCAACAGTGACGTGGAATATCCTAGAAGAAAACGTTACTAAGAAGGTTGAAAATTAATAGAAGTCTAAGCGAAAGAACTAGAAATGGTATGGATGCAGGTACGCCATTGACTGCGACACGCGCCATCTCGGATAGCGTCTCTAACCAACCCACTTTACTCAGTGGAGCAGTCAGGGTTCTCATATTTCGTGACCACGTTGTCGCTTGACCACCACGTGGTTTCACCCAACTGTTGGTGGTCTCAGTATATAATGCCCGGTACGGTAAACGCTCAGCTGGCATACGGAGTACGTGACCTAACCATCGCAGGCTGTGCAACGTGAGTAGTTGACCAATTGATCGCGCATCCCGAGCGTTCCGGAATACGCGCCGGCGAACTGCCGCATTGCTCACGCGATCAGTCCACTTAATGTGGGCTAACTGGCGGAGACAACGATGGTCAAATACAGCAAGCTTGTTGATATCTTCCTTGCGAACAGGCCACGTCTCCGAACCATAGAGCAAAACAGAACGCACACAAGCATTATATACTCTTCCTTTCAGCGACAATCGAACGTCTTTTCGACGCCACAGATGACGCAGGTTGGCAAAAGGCAACTCGTGCCTTTGCTATCCTCGCTGATATCTCATCAGCAATATTACAAGCTGACGAGATAGTGCTACCCAAGTATGTGAAACTGTCCACAGTCTCAAGCGGATTACCTGCAATAAAGAAAGTAGGAGTGGAAATGCCCCAGTCTTGAAGTAACACTTTGCACTTTGAAGGTGCGAAGCGCATTCCATACAAACCAGCCCGGTCATTCACCTTGTTCAGCATGGTCTGCATGTCTTCGGCAGAGGGGCTAAGTAAGACAATGTCGTCCGCATACTCCAGATCGGTCAACCGAGCGCCAGGAAGAAGCTCAACACCAAGTTCACTGGACTCCTCAAGCGCACTTCCTAGATGTCGTTCATGACAAAATGAAAGGGGAAATCGGACACCCTTGACGAACACCACTAGAAGTGATGAATGCCCGAGACAGCTGTCCATAAACCCTCACCCTGCTTGCAGAGTGAGCATACAGTGATCTCAACAGATTCACGTATTTCCCTGGTACTCCCTTGCGAAGAAGACAGTTCCAGAGAACGTTACGAGCAACTGAATCGAAAGCAGCCTTCAGATCCAGGAAGACCAAGACCGTCGGCTGCCTATAAGAGTGCTGATGTTTCAAGATCAGTCGCTAGGTAAGCATGTGGTCAACGCACCCTCGACCGGATCGGAATCCTGCCTGTTCTTCACGTATCTGAATTTCTTCGGGTTTCGTGAGCGGACGTAAAATGAGACCAGTGAATAACTTGGAAGCAACAGATACCTAACTGATGCCTCTGTGGTTGTCACATGGGCTTCGGTCCCCTTTTTTGGAAGACGGGAAGCACTGTTGGAAAG
>LOND01009534.1:5264-16766 GCA_014220965.1 Paragonimus kellicotti | reverse complement strand
AGGTCGTTACTAGAAGTAGGATAATCCACGGAATATTTGCAAGACCTATTCTTCACCAACGTAGTTGCATTATCAAATATTTTGAAGTATGCAGCAAGAACTCCCGAAACGAGCAAATCAATTGAATCTCCTGAAATATAACACAGGGTTTACAAGTACAAATTGGGTTATCTTTTTAATCCTCCAAATCCGAAATATCTTGCTTGGTCACATATCTCATTTTGGTACTGCAGTACGTTAGAAACTGTTCCACTTATAACTGGAAAGTGTTGATAGCATCAAAACTTGAACGAGTTTATCTGTGGAGCGAATTAAACCAATCGGACCAACTTTACAACTCGAGTTTAATTGATAAGTTACCATCTTAAACGCCCAAGATTATCACCAGGTTGTTCTGGTCTGGCATTTATTTTAATAGAGTGGATAAACTTGAGACTGCGGGATGTTGGTCAAAGGGTGGGATTTTGTTATATAAGTTTCACGCAAGCCTTATGTTCGGTAATGACAACGCCATCTATCAACCAATTGTATGTAGATTCAAACACTGCTAACTGTAACCGGTTGTGCAGCCTCAGCACATCCCGTTCTCGAAAGGGACTTATGGTAGTTGACTGTGGAAACGTTCCTGGTTCATGAACATAAAATCTCTGCTTTAAACCTCGGCAAAGTTAACAGAGCCTTGTTGGAAACCTGTACATACTAGACAGTAATTTCAAAAGGTCCGAGCTTCAAAATAGGCAGAGATGGAAACTGTGCTGTTAATTTGTAATCCTAAAGTTCCCGAATTAGGCGTCTGTCGGCATATCTACGTTAAGGTCAATCAGGATGTAAATGTTTTGCTCATAACATGAATGATGCATCATGCGGTGAGAACATTTCTTCGACCACAGTGTTGAAACAGTTTGAACGCAGGAGGTTGTGTGTTAAACAGGTCATGCAACAGGGTCACAAATGACGGCGTGACTTGATCCAATTTGATGAAGACTTATTGTATGTAGGTAGTCAGCGGGTACCTTCGATTCATTTGGTACGAATTTTGTTCTGTAAGAATTGTGGAGTTCGGAAGTCAGCCTAACTACGAGAAGCTAAACTTCCGAGTAACTGTAAACTTCGATGGACGACATTGTCCTTGTCAATGCTTTATCTTCAGGTTGTGGTTGTTTGGCGTAAGTTTTGAAGTTCTGAAGGGGTCATCTCTTTTGATGATCTGCATCACCCAGATGAGGAATGGTGGCGAGTCTAACCCTATCCACTGCGTCAGTACATAACGTGTCCGAACAATCATGTTGGACTTCCTTCTATAGTGAGTTAGTTTACCTCAAGTTCACTTTGTGTGCACCGGTTTCACTCATCACTGCACTGTATAGGTCCATTCCCACTAAAAAAGGGTGAAATGGGCCTATCGTGGTAACATTTTGATCGAACGATGTCTGTTTCCATTAGAATCGTACACTGATCGATCGCTTGAATAATTCATAGTGAAGCATACTCTCTACAGTTGAAGCTTGTATTTGAAAAAAAAATTAAACGTCATGGATTTTTAATATTTAAACAGTCTCAATTTGTCACCGCAACAATTTCGATTTGAGTTGGGAGGCAAGAAAATAGTCAGCTGTTTTATTCAAGATGGAGGAGCTGGAGCTTGTGTCAGGTGAGCTAGGTGGCTCACACTCCTTCACGTGCGTTTTCGGATTCACCGAACAGTGCATTATTTCGATCGGAACGCAGTTGATGCCTCTGGATCAAACGTGCATTAGTGGCAGGAAGAAAAACAATGGTTACGCCCTTCTTAATTTGCCTATCGCGAAGAGATTGTTGTACTAACATCCTGTTCTTCACTACTTACAACGTGCACTGCACTGTGACAGATCAAGTTAACTGATACAGTGTAAGAAGGAAAGCACAATCATCCCATTAAAGAGTACAAACCTGATGAGCTAGCGTACACTTGGAGGAACACTGGATGAGAAGGCAGCAATCCAAACGTCTTCAAATCGAGTCACGATATTGTCTGTCTCGAAAAGGTGAACAGGTGATACAATAATGAGCAAACAGAACACGAAAAAATGCACGATTCATGAAAGGTTACTCGAAGTGACATGTAGAGTGCACATTTTCGAAATAGAACATTTTGCAAGGGAGATAGAATATGATTACTGTCTTGAGTTTATTGATATCCCACCGTGCGAAAACAGCTGAATTCAAGCACTGTTTACTGCGCGCTGTCTCACTCAATACAGGCATGTCATGAACCTGTCTAACGTCACGTTAGAAAAGCTGTTAACCGTGCAGTAAATGTGCGAAAACTTACAATTAGTAGAACGCATCACATACGTTATCCGGGCAGTCCTGGACATGACCGCTTAATACAGTTCATTCCATGTAGAGAGAAAATATTTTGCGGGACATCAACATTTCGTTTTTTCTCTTCAGCTGTTCACTCAAAACAATTGATTCAAGCATTTAAGCAAACGATAATGGTGTACACTTGCAAGAATGCAATATTATGGCGTCTGAAGTTTACTACCGGAGCAAAAACAGTCTGATTCATTAAGTTTTTTAATCACAGAACTAGCCTTCGACGTTTGTTCAATAAAGTCTCATTGATATTCAAAGGTTTTAGTCTGAGTTACGCAATAATGGATAGAATGAACCGATTGTGTCAACTTTGTCTCCACTTATCTGTATGTGTTTTGTTTTTGTCAGTCATGGTAATAACTTGCTTCAAGGAATTCATGGACCACTTAGATATATGTTCAGACAATCGATGACAGACGCATCTATCCGTTTTGCCGATGTAAGTCTCATTGTATCCGTAAGTGGACTGATAGACAACATTAGATGAAGAAAGTTGAGATGATCAACCTATTGACTTACTCACACTTGCTCCCCAGGTTGATTGTAAGAGAAACAACTTAGCTGTAGGGTATGTTCGAGACAAGATGGGTTGAAGTTTATGGCGAATTGTGCTGGTCAGATGATCCCTTAAAAATGGCAAATTTGGGAGAACATTCTTTTGGGCACAATGCATAAAACCGGTTTGTCATGCCTTGACTTGGTGTGGATGCTGATGGATTTTTGTGGACAATCTTTAGTAAGAAGCGTCCCAGTTAAGAACTGCACTTTCAAAGCTAGCACAACGGAAATACAGATTCGGCGGGGTCGACTAAATAAGATTTTGACGAACTGGCGTCTATAGTTGACTGACGCAAAAATAATGAGGCATATATACTGACCACACCCAGTGAATCTGTGATAAACGGGACAGCGCAATGTCCGATCCACATGTCGACTGAGTAAAACGTGCAAAAAGTCCAGATTAGTACTGAAATTCATTTCAACAGTGACAGTCAGCTGAGAGCGTGAAGAATTATGACGACTTAAAACGTTACACAATGACCATGATTAATAACAGGAACAAAATGTTATCAACTTGGTGCTTGTAAAATACGGTTGAATTATCATGGTTTGAAAGTTATCTTTCTAGCACTTCTATAAAAATGTCGGCAATTGTAAGTTGTTCATATAAATTTAAAATTACTCAAAACTGGTCACAGCTGTCGCATTCCCACAGAGAGTCCGAGTGGGCCCTTTCTCAGAACAAGAGCACTGGATTTGAGTGGCAAATGTGGTTGAGTGTTTACACGTGCTGATTCACCTGTGCCTATTGTGGAGTTAGTGACGCAGTGGTCAACAGGGTTGCCTCATGAAAGCATGGTCGCATTTGTTGTCCCGGCCGTGAGAGGGAAATGCACTACTGACGAGCACTGACAGAGGCAAAACTTGCGTCTAGTGCTTCCTTACAAAATGTGCTGACTGAAATACCTGTGGGAATGTGGCATCCGCGACCAACTGTGAGTGACGTTCAATTTATACAAAAAACTCGTATCCGTCAACTTATCAGGAGGTAAGTTGTACTTAAAAGTGTAAAACCACTTTGTGAGATATTCAGTCTTCCATTCCTAGAATATGTATGAAACGTAAAGCTTCCAGAGCCATCTTTATATCTCTTTTGAAATTTCGTGACACTAATATTCACTATTAAATTACCTCTTCAGAAACCTTAGGAACAGCGAAGTGACGATTTTTAGGTAACCGCAAGAACTTTCATCCCAGTTGTCCTCCCGGCTGCATGGAGTGTCCGGAATGTTAATTGGCTTCGGTGCATCCCTTTCCAGGTTTGATTTAACGACACATTGTGCTTCCAAAGGCACGTTAACCATTCTGAAACACTTTTGTGAACATTTACGCAGCTTGAAATATCTTCATGCAACCATGTCGCTGTTTAAGACTCTTCATTAGTCAAGTTATATCGTGAAGTATACCAGACACAATTTTGGTCAGACACCTATAGTCCGACTGCTGTTCAACACGGCGCAATGTGAATATTTAATGTTATTGTATGAAATTATTGATGTATATATCTGGCTTCTGCAACCTGCACCGTCTACTTAGATAGTTACTTGAAATATTCGGTTTTATTGTGACAGCTTTTTACTAGGCTCATTATATCACTTGTTAAAGTAACGGAACCGAGAAGTTAACGAAATCTGTTGAAAAAGTTCAACAAATATAAATTTGTTGGCTGTCCACTGGGTTGTCGGTTTTACGTAAAAACACATCTAATCATTTAGTGTAACCGCTAGCACGATTCCCATTTGGAAAACGCAAGCAAAGGAAATAATGCAATTTTTTGACATGTGGTGTAAGCCCTTCACGTTTATTAACGAACCTTAATGCTAGTCGTTCACGCGTTTGGACTTCTTCAGACCTAAACGTGTCAAATTTAAAGAGACTATGTACATTTTTCGAGAACGCGACAAATGCCATTATTACCTACCAGATACCCCGTGTTGTCACGAAATTTTCGTACATTGGAAATCAGTTCTATACTAAGTGAAAGTCCACGGGATGACAAGATTTAATTGTATGAAAGTGAGATGCATATGGACAGGTTGTTATTTTCAAATGATCGGTGTAAACACACATTATAACGTACATCCAAGGAATGCTAAAGGATTGAGTTGCCAATTTAATACATAATTTAGAGTAAGAAGGCTTTTATTTATAACTGCAACAACATTTCACTGGTTAGAGACATTCCAACTAAAGCCAACTGTAAATTACTTATTGTAGTTATATCTGTTGCACTGCAAAACATTCGCACTGGGATGAATAAGTTAGGTGACTGATTTTCTCATCACGATAAAATTATCCAATTTTGACAGTTCTATTTCAATCACAACGAAGTTGTTGGCTGGTACAAAAGAATTTAAATATGTTATTCGATTTTATCAGACTTTCAGCAATTTCCCTAACGATAAACTGTATAAATCACTTTTTAGTAAGCAATGGTGATAATGTTAACGCCATATTGAATGCGGTCTTTACTTTAAACGTAAAAGTGCAATACAAAATATTCTGAAACAGGTGCGTTCTCTTCTAGAAGCGGTTTAAAAGTGAGTATAACATCTGTATCCTGAGATTGAATGAATCACAAATACTTATCGGTCAACATTGACCTACAGCAATAAAGCGACCAGCTAATATATTCCCAACATACTTCATCATCAGTTTAATTCTTAGGATGTCAAACGATATAGAGAAAGCTAAACACCAAAATAATACGTGCACCCTAACTAAGAAAACTGAGTGAAACCGAAATTGCTTGCGCTAATTCTATTCTGTCTAGAATAGTTCAACGTTTATTCATACCTGTTTTGCAACAGCTTCTCATAAATCCAGACTTTACTGTTCTAGGATATTGATTTTTTGACACACATGCAACACCAGTGTTTTATCTCCCAAGCAAGTATGCTAAATTTAAAAAATCAACTGTTGACAAAGATAAAGATGGTCACACAATTTTTTCGGTGGAATGTATATGCCCACAAACGAATTTACTATTGCAAGATTTTCTGTCTGAAATATAACATTAAGAATAATTAGGTGTTGCTTGATTTAAGATGAGGCAAAAGCATAGGTAATTGTTGGACCAATAGTCGAAAACAAGACTAGTTACTTTTCGGAAATCTTCACAAACGGATTGTAACAAATTGTTGTCCGTTTAAACGGAACCATTCTATGTAGCACGGACACATGAAAAGCGGAAAAACGTGTCTATAAAAGAAACATGTTTGACAATGTGGGAGAAATCGTTGGTTCATTAGATAGTCGGCCAAAAGTAACTGTAAGTTCCTTAAACTTTGACAATTCATTTATATGTTGATCAATTTTACCGTATTGATGCCTTTTGTTTTATTGAGTGCCCTATGTTTACCGAGAACAATGCATACTGGTGGTACGATAATTCCGTTAATTAACTTCAAGGGTAGATCCTATCACTTAACAAGTAATACACTAAAGCTGTTAAAACCCACGTTTCTATTGTAGCGAAAAGGCGTCCAATAAAGCACAATCTTTATTGTCCAACTCGCTGGTTGCCATGCTACGCGCGCGCTCGCGTTTATGAATCAGAATTCCAGTCCACAACACCCCCGGTTTCCGCTCACACGTCGTGTGCACTTCTGCCCGGTTTGTGTGTGACCGAACGCCTTCTGTCGAGGGGTTTTCCGTCTGCCATTCCTCGTCCGTTGGTCCGATCTCGTTGAGCGATGGCTCGTCCGGTCGCTCGTGTTGTCCGCAATCTATCCACTGTGGGCTTTGACCGTATTCTACGACCGTGTCGAGATATTCCTCCGAGTGTTGGAATAATCGCGCCCCCGATCTGGTCGTCCATCCCATTTTGCCTGCCATGTCGGTCCGATCTAGTCGAGCGACAACTTATCCGGTCACCCGTGCTGTCCTTGATCCGCTCGCTGTGGGCTTTTGGACGTACCTCCTCCTCGCGTTGAGGTATTCCACCGAGTGTTGGAATATTCGCACCTCCGGTTTGATAATCCACCACACTGTGAACTGCTTTTTGCCAAAGAAGTTCTATCGTTCTGTGAACTCCTGTTCTTCACTTTGTTTCACACACTGTCTCTGAGACTGCATCGTTTGCAGCGCAGTAGATGGGCTGTTAACAAGTTACAATCATATAGGCGCTCATCGTATAATAAACTCTATATTAACTTTTTCGACAAATGCCACTTTTAAACAAGCTAGTTAGGGGTGTATTCAGTGTGCCACGTACGGCAGTGTTCCTGATGATATCCCATTTAATTCAATTAAACGATTTAAAATATCCAGTTGAAAGAACAAAACGGTGTGCAGGATGTTGTATACATCAATTACGATTGCATTTTATTCGAACGTGACATCCATCGTCTTCCATCTTTGATGAGTAAGAAACTGTCCACCCTAGGCGAATCACAGTCTGACAGAATTATAATCATTACGCAAGTCTATTCCACTTGGTCTTGTGATGCAAAACATTAAATAATATTCCATCCTCCATGAACCAAAAGAAAACTTATACAGGGATATGTATGTCATATTAAGATGGTAGCATGCGATGAATTTTTGTAGTCACAACGCCATTTCATAAATTTCGTAGGTCGTTCATCATAACAAAACGGGCAGTAAATTAAGTCAGTTTGTGATCCTGCAACCTTCATCAAAACAGCAGCTGACAAAATCTGAACAAGCTTGGTTTAGATTATGAACGGCTAACAACAGCGTCTGTTTTATGATGAGTACAGAACTTACTTGACCCAAACAAATTAAATATATTACAGACTTTCAAGTTGCCGACAGTTCGCACTAATAGTCATGGAGAATTAAACTGCCGAAGACCACTAAACCAAACCAACAACCAAGACCCATCCTCGATACGTGCACTTCACTATATCACGCACAACAGCTTGAACCAATTCTTCAGACATTGTGTTCCAATAGACCACTTTTGATTTTGCTGTTAAGATCGAAAATATTGGCATTAGAAATAACCACGTCTTTTGACTTAACTTCACTATTCACAAATGACTCCATGTTAGAGATTATCAAGTTTATTTGCAAACACATTAAGCAATCGAATATCGAAGTTAGTATACCAACACCAGTGCTTAAAAACTGTCGCGCTGTGCACTCAATGTGCTATTCGACTTCAACGACTAGCCATACTGTCAAATCGTTCGAGCTGAGATTGGGTGCCCCACTTGGTCCATTACTATCAGATATTTCCCTCGGCATACTGGGAAGTCAGCTGCTAAACCCTGCCTTTGGAAACATGTGTCTTTGTGGCGATATGGAGATGATGAGTTTGCTCTACTGAACTCTGACCAGGGTCTAACCAATGTTGTGCGGATAGTCTATCACCACATCGTTCTATAGCATTTCTTTTGGAACAGAATCGGACAGCATGTTCCATCGTCTAGACTTAAGTCTGAAAGCACAACTAGAGGGAAATTTGCGTCGCCAGATTCATCGCAAGGCAATGTGGACTGGGCCAGACGCACATTTCAATAGTTTTGTGCCGCCCAAACAGAAACGTAACGTTGTTCGATGTCCTATCAGCAGAGCAGTGAGTGTTTCTTTTTCAGTGGCAATAGGCCAAGAACTGAAAACAATCGCTGATGTGCTGAGAACGTTTTATTACATGGAACGTGATCGTTATCAAGTCACGTGATCCGGCGACCATGTTAAAATGAAAGCCGTATTCATCCATCTGCTGTTCAAAAGTGATATCGTGACCGAAATACTACTATATCCAACCCTCAGACACACCTTCCCGGCTGCAACATTATGGAGTCGGCTTACTACTTCAACCCAATTATTTTCAGTATTAATACAAAATGCGTCCTCGATCAGTTCACGCTTGTGTATTCCGTCCCCTGCTGTTTTACAGCGACAATATGTGGGTCGGACGACCAGGCATTTTTCCAAGTGAATCAAAGAACACTATCCTGACTGGCTCGAGAAAATTTGACCAAAACTAATAACAGCACAGTAATCGCATTTCTAACCGATGCAGACCATCGCGTTGAACCAAAATAGAACTTTCGCGTAGTTTACAGCATTCTGGCTAACCACCAGGAGGTGGTCAGACAACAAATGCTGGAGTCGACTGTTACCGGATTATGCTATCCAATTCTTTGTCATCAAAAGAAATTCGTCCAAATCCTGCAGTTGCCGTGACCAAAGATCTGATCACTGACGTCAGCCTCGACTGCGGCGACCTGAATTTGAGCGGATTTCTAAACCACTCACCACAATCACCAGTGACTCGTTTTGTGAGTAGCTAACACTTCGTCTGTTTAGAATTTTTTGCTCTATCATACGGACCAATGGTGGTTTTTTGCTATTGATTTAATTCTGTGGAAATACATAAGTGTAGTACGCTGGTGAAAAATTGTCGTCAATAATTGTTCGTCGCCGTTGTCTTCTGTGAATATGAATGCCTGTCGTGTGTTTTCTCGTAAGATTTGCTTTCAAGCTACAAAATTCTGATCCTTCAGTTCACAGTGGTTACCCAGCAAAGGCCAGCCACTGCCGAAATAGAGGATATTTATTTAATAAATCCAGTTGATTTTGCTTCACAGAGTCACCACTCAAATTGAACTTTGGATTTCTCTGTCCGACAAAATCCTTTTCCCCAAAAATAAACACTGGACTCCAGCTAGGCATATCACTAGCCCATATCCTTGTTTCACACGTTACTTCCAATTCGGTTTAGACTTTCATGTAACGCTTTGTGTGGAGCACTGCGGCACTACCCATATAGCAGATATATTGACAATGAGCAACAATCAAATTACATCAGCTTTGTCAAGTTAGACATAACTGCTGCTAACTCAGTCGACATTCCACACTTATGACGACCTAGTCCTCGATCACTCACGAAATTAGGTTAAGTTACAAGGACAACTTATAGCTGTTAACAAGTGGAAAGAAATTTAACAGACACACATCAGTCACCGATGACGTGTTCAACTTTTTCACAATCGTATACATTTTACTGTTGTCTCCGCTTTCTGAATGAGAATCGCAGTTCCGGATTTCAGTCCACATAGTGCAAAAGCTTAGTGTATATTCATTGTCCCAGGAATGATATTACTTCTAGTTATCTGATGATCAGTCCATTCTGTTGATCAGTATTCGAAGAAACCCAGGCAATGCTTGCGGAAACTATTTTGATTTACCATTAAGATGTTATCTTGTGATTAAACCTCATACCACGTCGGCGCGATCAATTCGTAAAAATGTCCATCATAATTCCTTTCCCGTTCGATTGAGCAATCAACAGTATTGGTAATGCAATTAATCAGTGGGTTAATTTAAAGTAAGAATAAGAAACTGATTTCTTGAACGTAAAAGTTGCGGGCAAATGCCCCACTTGAATGCATCCAGCCCCGTTATCTTCTTTGTAACCGATAAGTTGCCTTCCACATTTACGTTGCTTGTTTTCGATTTTCATATCACATGAGACGACAGTTGACATTTTGCATTCGATAAGAGTTAACCCTTTTTGAATAGCTATTTATAAATCAATATTTTTTATTCTACCATGATAGACCCCACCATTCTTGTGAAAAACATAAAAGCTTGGAACGATGATTCGTTGGTAATTTTTGAATTAAAAAGCTACGTAGAGTAATCATTTGAATTTAGCAAACTTCTACTTCTTCAAGTAATATACCATCTCTCTTTCTTTGTTCGTGCGATAAGAGACCGTCTGAACTAGTCAACGCCAAAAACTTGAGAGTTATTCATTATGAAGTGTTTAAACATACTGGTGAGTTCAAACAGAAGAAACATAGACAAAGTATTTGAGTGCTTTTTGTCTCATGAATAGAACGGCAATTTTCCGGTTGATTTGATAAATTCAACCCAAAGAATGATTTGTACAATTCCAGTAGAGAGTATTCTTCGTTCGTATATACAGATTATTTTCTGTTTTATTACAGATTAATAGAGGAAGTACTTAGAAGTCGATAATCGCAAGGTTTGCAACATAATGGACTATATTCTGAAAAACACAATTGTCTTAAAATAACTGTTCGGAAAACCTTAATGCTCTGTTGTAAACGTCCAGTAAAATTGCATTCCACGGTCAATCAAATTTTCCTCGGTCATTTGTGAATATAAAGCTTTTCACTCAGGAGTACTGCACAATGCGATGTAAACCTGGAAAGCATCATTGGATAAAGCGTTTTAAAAACGAATGAGATAGTAAGTCTAACGCAGATAGCAAATGCTGAACACTAGAACGGCTTAGCCTGAAAGACAGTATACTAATGAGATTTCAGAGGGACAATGCTAAAAATGTAGCGTAATGAAAGGTTTTTTATAGAACATTCAGCAACCATCCAAAGGAACAAAACTGAAAATGCAGAAGACATGGTTCAGAAAACATTCCAGATTTCGTTAAAAAGTAACTCGGAATAATAAAGCTGAGTCCAAAAGTTGACGCTTGGAAATAAGATTTTGAAAATTTTACTTGGGAAACATATAGAATAGCGAAAGCAAAAATATTGTGCACTGTATAAGCTGTGAATCGTATTGTTTGATAATCTGTACCTCGTAAATATAACGTTGTTAGGAAATTATGTGGATCAGACT
>LOND01009533.1:0-11307 GCA_014220965.1 Paragonimus kellicotti | reverse complement strand
CTCAAAAATTTTCCATGAAGAATTTATCATTGTTTAAACAACATCCCGCTGTATTCACTATAAGTGAGTCCACATTCAGTTCGTTGACATGATGATTACGTGAGGGGCACAACAGTAAATCATAATTTTGTGACATGATGTCCACACACATATACTTTAATTGGTGACTGAACTTTCAACTTGAGAACGGAACGCTCTCTGCTCACTGCAAAAAAAACGTACATAGTAGTAAAGAGCTGTTCTGTGAGCAGAACTAAAGGCAACTTTAGGTCCAAAAGCCGTTTAGTGTTGCTACAACAAACATTTGCTTGAAACTAAGCAGCGACTATGGGGCGGATCAGACAAAAGACCGTCAGCACACTTAGCACATGAGTTGAGGTGACTTAAAAAGAGGTAGTCTGCAATTAGGGCGAACGGAATTGCACTTGACGACAGATAGGCGCGCTTGAGTTGGCGGTGACAGGATAATGAATCGTTTTGCTAGGCGCACACTGAGTATAGTTAGAAAGCTAGGAATTCCTCCAAATAACACCTCTCACAAGTAGTCTTTTGTCTTGATTAGCAAATGTTTGATATTTCAAGCAAAAGAATAAAGAATATATTTTGATCAATCGACGTAACAATGATAACAGTTTTGAGAAACAGTGAGATCACAAGGAACAGAATTTCAGGGTGTTGAAATTAAAAGCTTTCACAATGAGCAATCTTGGAGATAGAAGAAATAAACTGATAAAAACACTTATTATCCTTAATGGAGTGAAAGCAATGTCTATACATTTTAAGATGTCTAATTATAACTGACAACTTTCAGACCGGTCAACTGTTTTTGCAGGTTTCACCAAACAAAAGTTTTGGACGGTCGTGTTATAATTTCTGAAGAACAAAAAATTATCAATATGTCCACCAAAATGTTCTTTTGGGCATTCCAGGGGAATTGGCAACACGTAACTTGAATGAAAGACAATTCATACTACAAATACCTATGTAATTTGGATGTCGGATGCTTTTTGGCTACTCAGTTCGGCATAATGATGAAACAGTGAAAAGACCGCACTCGAAGTTACAAGGTTAACGTCACTTAGCGTGGAAACGAACGTAGTTTGGACTAACCAGCCAGCTAAAAGAGTCACCCAACGTCCACGACATCCATTTGGCAAGTTTCGAAGCCGTTTGACTGAATCCAATTAACTTTTGATTATATGATACAGGATTCAGTGTACTATGATGCAGAGGCAACGATTTATTGCTAAGATCCCCTGCCTTGTAAGTAATCTCAGGCGGACATCATTCAAGACGGTGCATCGTGACCCACAATTCTGTAACAAAGAAACCAACTTCAGACGAAGTGGATTCCAAATCTTAAACCGTTACGCAGAAAGAACAGTTTTGTTGACAATCTTTTCCATTAGGAGCCTGTGAGTAGATTTTCTTCTCCATAGTGCATTCACAATCCGCTTAATAAAGAAAAGAACGTGGAATAGAATTGGAAAATTTAAGTGATTAATTGTGTAATGTGGTGTTTTATTATGTTTAAACATATTTCAAACGATGAACATATTTTCAGAAATTACCGGACTTCGATCGCCGAGTTTTTGTGAGAACTGATTTTCATGCAAGCAGGTGAGACTGTTGATAACCTATTATACAAAAACATTGACAAATACTGTTCACGCTTAACTTCGCAGTTCCTTGAGTTGACTGTATGCCGCAATTTGTGACCATTTAGTCATATAGTTAACTTATAAAAACGAACCAATACTGAAGTTATACAAACGCGGAAGAATAGCCGATGACGATTCTATAGGAAAATGTTAGTAGTACGTTACATAAATGGATAAATTTACGGAATAAAGAGGAGCAGTATATTATTACCACTAATGCCCAGGATAACCGCATGCGAATAAACAGTAGACGGATGCAGATTTTCGAAAAGAAGGTTGTGCCCCCCACGTAATCATCATGTGAACGAACTCAATGTGGACTCACTTATAGTGAATACAGCGGAATGTTGTTGAAACAATGATAAATATCTTCATGGAAAATTTTTGAGGCTTCTGACATAGTTTATAGAAACATGACTGTATAGACCTTGGAGATGAGCTAGACAACGGTATTGAATTGTTAGCATTTTTGGAAACTTTCCTAAAATTGGTCAAATTGTTCACGCCTATATTGATCCTGTCAGAACGGACTTAGGAATGGGCTTACCCGCATGTCCCATAATCGTTCGATAAATCGGTCGATGTGACCATGAGAATTTATCACATTAGACTAATTTCACTCCCTGTCGCTTCAAAGCTAATTACGGCGTTAACTGAATAACCTACATACAATAACCACTAGCAGTTGGCTACGGCATATATTTACGAATACCTTTTTGATGAATCCCTTTGTCGGCCACAATTAAAGCGGATGTCTCACTTACGTAAACCTTTCAACTAAATGCACAATTAGTTTGATTCGACGATAGGAATTTGTTTTCAACTTCCACAAATCTGTTTTTTTAAGGAGTTTAAACACGATTTGCAAAAAATGTTGCGCATGTTGTTTTTGGTACAACCGTAACGGTGAAATATTAATCAGCTCATGTCACATATTGTTCCCCCTGCAATGATCCGGGAACTTTCAAAGAAAAATGAGTAAATTACGTGCAGCAGGAAATGGTTCTTAGCAAAACTGTTAACAGAAATCTACTTTTTACATGTGTGCAAGTGTAGCGGATCAGTGGTTTACATCCTGCCATTTTGAAACAGATTAGTTCTAATAAAGTTTTCAATAATTTTCATCTTGTAAATTGGAAGGGAATTATAAATAAAGCTAAGAAAAAACTTTAAAGGAAAAACTGAAAGGGGAATTCATCAATTAAACAGCATCAATAAGAAGTCGCAGCCTTCGCCTCGTACGAACTTATTTGTGAGTTAACTTTGAAAGGAAGCACCGAACTTCGGCTTTGCGCTCTTCAACTTTAATCGGTAATGAGTACTGTATCCATTACTGAAAGTTAAACTCCGGTTCATGTTCACAGGACACAACCAACGCACCAGTGAACTCATAGTAGACAGACAAATTATCGCACGTAATTGCTCAGCATCAGCGATTTGTGAGCAGTGCTTCGTCTGCCTTATCGATATGACAGAATTCAAAGTAAATAAAACTTTAAAACCAATCTACGATTGTGTACTCAGAATATATTGTCTAACTTAAATCACTGCAACCGTCAGATACTTTCAAGCCATACTTTATTTCCCAACAAATTATTAAAAATTTGGTTATCTTACATTGTACTTCACTCATAACTTTGCCAATTAATCCATTTTATGGCGTCATGTGCATCCCTTGTCATAAAAGCATACACAAAATACAACGCTCACATAATCAGCGAACCTAGTGCTGCTGAAGTATGCTACAAACTTGTTTTTGGTTAACTGTTCCCTCAAACGACCCGAACATGAACTTCAAAATTAATCAAGACTCATAATGAATGTGTGGTAGGAAAACCAACGAGTGAAGTCAGCTTTATACGATAACACAGCCAAGTGAAGTAATATTCACAAAGTATCCGATGAACCACGCATAAATTGAGTTTGGTCTAAGCTTTGAAAAGTCATCCTCGAGTCACATCGAACAACAGCATTGTGCACGCTGGAACACTTACCTTTCTGTGCTTAACCGCCAATCAAGCCAAAACGGCTAATGATCAACCTACAATCGAATAAGGACAACGATGTCGTACAGTCATATTATCTGTGCTAGCCAACACAACGTTTCGAGCGAGAAGTGGAATCAAAGACCTCTGTACATAAGTACGGATATAGTGCTAGAATTATTCAGTGAACGACACGGCGAGATTGAGAGACACGCAATAGATATAATAAGCCCTCTCTAAATTCATTATAACGCAGCTACCACACCACATGCAGCTGCCGGTATAGCGAGAAGTTGATGTAAGCCCTCTGCCCCGAAGTGTTTACTGAAAAAGCACATACTTAGACGTGTTATTCCGCAGGTGGAACTGAAGAAACCTTGAGTTTTTAACCCACACCTTGACCAGTTTTAGGACATTGGGCTACGAACAATGGCAATTGGCTGGAATCCTCGACATAGCTAAGTAGCTGACGCCGTAGATTACTGGCATAAAATTAGGTAGGGTTTTTTTCTAAATGTTACTTGAAACTCTCCTTCACAGATCACACAATCACTGCATCAATATTCCTTCCTAGTTTGCTGGTTTTTAAAACAGTAAAAAAAAGCCGATTGCTTCAACTACGTGCAAGATGAAGGTTTAGTGAGTAGCTCCACCTTACCGGTTTTGTTTTCATCACGCAATCCAACAGGATAGACAGTATTAATTTAGGTCACAGTCAAACACAGTATTAGATTTATGATCGACAAAAGTAGTTAACCCCTTAACCATATTTAAGCACTGGCCACGGTTAAGGGTATATACTTACGGTACATTTCAACTTACCGGACCACGCGTAGCGTATAACAGAGTTTGGTAAACGCTCAAACCACTCAATTGTATTCCTGGTAAGACCTTCGCCAAGCCAGACAGGCTAAAATAAATTGACTAGTCAGAACCCAGAAAGGTCCGTCGTTTATCCTGGTGAACCACTGTTGAGTGCTAAAATGTAGAAATGTCGATCGACTCAGATTGGAATCGTGTTAGAAGGAATGGTTTTACTGGTTTATTTTCACTACGGTTGCCGTGAGAAGAAACTGACTGCATTACCAAAATGATCTGTTTGCTAACCGTAGCTGAATTCAAGGCAGTTCACAACACGACGTAACAGTGCACCACAAATGCGCATATCACGCTCAAGGACGCGTTAGTTCACACCTTCGAGAACTGACCGACAGGCCATTAACAGAGAGCCTGCGGCTGTGCGTCAACACTTTGGACAAAAAGAAAACAGTGCTGCAACCACTCCTACAAGTCGATTCCCTAGCTGACAAAAGATAAATGACTAGAAAATGTTTCCACTATCATTAATTTAGATGAAAACAACATCAGACAACCTCTGGCGATTTGAGTCTCCATTACCGAATCTTATGTTTCACGTCATTCCTATCCAATGTGATACCTGTACTTTAATCACTGAGCTAGACATTCCACAGAACAGCATTTCATGCAAGTGGGCTATCTCGAGTAGCTGGTTTTGGAGGAAGACCGTGCATAAAGTCAGGCTGCAAATTAACTCACATTCTGTCGAAGTAAAAAATAAATTCCAACCGATCGCCGATTCAGACTTTATATCTTACAACTGACTTTATCACAAAAAAGTCCAAACCGTCAGTAAAAAACAACCCACCTTGTAGAACAAGTGTGTCAGCTTCTTTCCCAGTTCCAAATTGACGACGAAAATTCCACTTTCTGAAATCAGCTTTTCAGTGTACTCAATTGCATGCTAATGTAAGGCACCATGCACTGGTCGTACTGAAAACAGCTTGTCTTACAGAGCATGTTAGTCTGTTCGCGCTCGGTCAGACGGTGGAGTAATCAAAACCATTATAGCTGCAACTTTTCCTCATATAGTAAACTGAGCATTTTTCCGGTAAAAAAAGGTGATTTTGGAATTGTCTGCCGAGGGTCGAACAAACTATCTGCAATGGTAAGACTTCAAATTTCGTTTGCTCTAAAGGCCCGTAGTGGCCGATTGCGTAGCCCTGAAATTTAAGCCCAGAAGAAACTTGTTCGATTGCATGAACTCTCCTGACCCATATTCAGTCACACTCGCAGCTTTCAACAGAATTAAATACACGCTGCCCACAACCTCTCCTGATTAATTTTTAATTATCTTGACTATTGTCTTCATACTTATTGTGTTTCATTCAATCTGGCAACCGAGCACAAACAACCATACTTGCTAATTACCTTCTTTATTTCATTGTTTATTGCTTGATGATTGTTCGTTTATTTTCTGTTCCACTCTATTATTGGTGGACCACAAATTACACATGTTTGTGTTTGGTTACTCTACGTTTCATTGCACCAATCTTCCTTATGATCAGTTTATTGGCTCGCTTCGTCGTGTCTATTTTTCGTCACTATTGAATATGCGTAAGATCCTTGTTTGATAGAAATCGGTGTTTTGCTTAACTTCCTAAACTCGGTATTCATGATTCCAGGCCCAGGTTTGCAAAATTTAAAACCATCTTTGCTTCTCAACACGTACCTTCTCAAAATCCGATGTATAATTTCCTAATTGACGGCCTCCAGGAACAGGCAGTCAGTGTAATCGATGAACTCATTAAGAGACGTCCCACTATGAACCTTCATGCCTCGGTAAGGGTAGAATACTTGAAACAAACGGGACCAACATATGAAAAAAACCCGTAGAATCTGCCGATTGAATTAGTTTTAAAAGAAGCACTTGTATCACAACTTCTTTGCCACACAGCAATTTAAAAGAAAACGCCCGGTGAATGAGTTAGTTCTAGCTGAGTTCTGCTACAGGGATTTAGCAAGCGAGATCCAGCAGGTACCACCTCGTCTTGATAAAGACATGCGGCAAAGAAAAATTGTGAAGCTAGCAACCGTTTTCTGGCTTTATTTGCAATCTTCTTCCCGTTTGCAAGCTGACAGTTATTAACAACCTTAATTAGAACTAATCACTTTCAGAATGGCAGGATATAAACCGTTGATCTGGTGTACTTTCACACACACAAACAATAGTTTTCTGTCATCGGTTTCACTAAGAACCTTTTCCTGCCGTACTTAATTCACTCATTTTTCTTCTAAAGTTTCCGGAACACCGTCTATGGAGGCGATGTGCGCTTATCACGTACGTGAAAATCATTGAAATCATTTGGTTTCCCGTATGCAGTCACCAAGTAAATCGTTGAGCAGGTGTTGGCAAATTGAATTAGGTCCGCTTGAGCAGCAGGTTTCTGACTTAACTCTACAGCTAGCCGTCGTTAGGGGGGGGAGGGCCGTCGTTAACAAACATCCGATGTACGATCGAAGAACCACTCTAGAATCGTCGACCAGTAAACCACTCCTGCAGAAGAACCAACAGATGAAAACAGTCAGTAATGGGGTCGGCTTTAGCCATTCAACCGTTCCAATTCCTCGATTTTTTCTTCGAAAAGGACACAGACATCAGCGTCATGCATCCCTTAGGTCTTTTGTTTAAAACGTGGTCAACAAGTTCTCACGCAGAAAGCAGGGAAGACAAATTATTCAGTAGGCAAACCAAATTATAACACAACCAAGACATTCACAAGTGAGGCCTAAATAGGACAAAATGCAGTGAAATCGTGAAAAGTATAAACTCTACACGGTGTCGTAGACATCAAAGTTAGTAACTCGTTTGGCTTTCCGAAACTCTGAAGGTTAGCTGTTCATTTTTATTCTGGTGGATTCACTGTTGCAGACCTGAAATACACAAACGGTTGACAGAAATTTCATCATCCTTTGATCTGACTTTCGACGTCAGTCGTCAGAAGTATCTCGATAATGTGATCACCTTAGTGTAGACAGACTATATCACATCAATCGCTTTCGTCGAACTGCTCTGGGTATTACAGACTAGTCCGTTTGAAGTTCTTTTGCGACAACTTCAACAACTTACTAACCTGTTGAACCTGACATCATCGATAAAACGCGATATTAGCTCTGTTGTTAACAGAGAAAAAGCTTACCGCCATTCGCACGAATGGGCCGCCACTAAACAAATCATCAAGGCAAAATTTCGGGAAATCTTATGGTTCAGCTTTATTCATACACGTAACTACCCAATGAGCTACATTGTTGTACATGTTTTGATAAAAATCAGCGGGCGGTTGACTTCTTCGTGGATATTATCGCCCTCCAAACAATGACACTGTCTTCAATATGTATCGACCTGTTTTTATTCAAGACTTTCATAATGAAGTGAACGGAATGTTTATCTTCACCAATACATCTTTAACTTAAGCCTACCAGCCAATCCCCACTGTCAGGAGACGCTCAAAAAAAATCTTTAAACATTCATTTAGTTGAACTTCGTGAGCTAATCCGCGTGCCATTTGTTGCGAACTTCGTATCAGACATGTTAAGTTCCACGACTGCAGGTCATTCCGTACGTTTTTGATATGGTGAACGTTTGGCTCGACGAAACCGCTATTGCGAATGAAGAAGGCCAACAGAACTGGTCACATCAGCAAACGCACATTAACTTCCACCCAAATCATCAAGCAAACTTCAGTGTTTTCCTAATATTATTCGCCACTTTTATGTTGTTACGCGACTTTCAAACTTTTATAAAACCTTCACAGACTCAAAAAATGAATGTAAATTATTTCATTTAAATTTCCAGGTCGGGCGGTTTATTCTTTACATTCAAATTTGTCTCATCTCAAGTGGATTCATTGAACAATTTAACGGTAGTGAATCGCGAACGGCTTATTTTAATAACAGACGCATCATAGTCAAAAGTAGGTGTTATCCTACAGTAAAACGTAAAAGATGAAATCTTATTTGTCTGTCTTCATAACGAGGCTCTAACCGAAGCCAGTGCGCTACAGTAACTTCGGTTGAGGTATTGACCACTTATCTTGTTATTACACATTTCCGACATCTGGAGGATGGTCTGAACTCCGTTCCATGTTTGCTGAACACAAACCTCGCGGGTTGGCGCTCTGACTGATCGGCAGTTCTCGATAGAAGGCCCAAGCTGGGGATCCTATCAATTTATTCACTAAACGTCCGTTTTATCGACGATTCTTTGAACTTCACCACAGAAGTCCTATCACCCTCATTTATCAAAACCCCACCTAATTTCCATAACGAACTCTCTGGTCAACAATCTAGAGCTCCGGCAGTTTTCAATATCAGTCTCCCACGGGAATACTCGGAGCCCACTTTACCGACGGTCAAGAACATCTAAGCGATACAATGTTACTAGAGTACCACTGGAAAAACCTCAGCCGTCAAGCAAACTCAGTAATAGAACATCCACTTAGATACTTTCAGGCACTGATCAATATTTAGACACACCCAACAATCAATCTAACTCACATTTTCAATCCTATACTACCAAAGATAGGATTGTCGTCTAGAGAGGATGCGAAGCCGAGTGTGCTGAAAAATAGATCGCTGGCCGAAGTAATTAAAGGTGTTCTACATGAGGCGACCGCTGAGGTTTCCCATGACAGTTCACATGATAGCTAGACTTTCTGACCGCGATAAAGATGGTCGAAGTCATTCCACGTAGGAGACTGAATGTGAAACTGCCGGAGCTCTAGATTGTTGACCAGAGAGTTCCTTATGGAAATTAGGTGGGGTTTTGATAAATGAGGGTGATAGGACTTCTGTGGTGAAGTTCAAAGGAATACGATACAGACTCAGAAGCGGGCTACGTTTAGTGAATAAATTGATAGGATCCAAGCTTGGGCCTTCTATCGAGAACTGCCGATCAGTCAGAGCGCCAACCCGCGAGGTTTGTGTTCAGCAAACTGACGGAGTTCAGACCATCCTCCAGATGTCGGAAATGTGTAATAACAAGATAAGTGGTCAATACCTCAACCGAAGTTACTGTAGCGCACTGGCTTCGGTTAGAGCCTCGTTATGAAGACAGACAAATAAGATTTCATCTTTTACGTTTTACTGTAGGATAACACCTACTTTTGACTATGATGCGTCTGTTATTAAAAAGCCCGTTGCGCATTCATCTACCGTTAAATTGTTCAATGAATCTACTTGAGATGAGACAAATTTGAATGTAAAGAATAAACCGCCGACCTGGAAATTTAAATGAAATAATTTACATTCAGTTTTTGAGTCTGTGAAGGTTTTAGAAAAGTTTGAAAGTCGCGTAACAACATAAAAGTGGCGAATAATATTAGGAAAACACTGAAGTTTGCTTGATGATTTGGGTGGAAGTTAATGTGCGTTTGCTGATGTGACCAGTTCTGTTGGCCTTCTTCATTCGCAATAGCGGTTTCGTCGAGACAAACGTTCACAATATCAAAACTACGGATGACCTGATTCGTGAACTTTTAGAATGTCTGAACAAAGTTCGCAAACCAAATGGCACGCGGATTAGCTCACAGAGTTCAAATAAATGAATGTTAAGATCTTTTGAGCGTCTCCTGACAATGTGGGGATTGGTTGGTAGGCTTAAGTTAAAGATGTATTGGTGAAGATAAACATTCCGTTCACTTCATTATGAAAGTCTAGAATAAGGGCAGGTCGATACATATTGAAGACAGTATCATTGTTTGGAGGGCGATAATATGCACGAAGAAGTCAACCGCCGCTGATTTTTATCAAAACATGTACAACAGTGTAGCTCATTGGGTAGTTGCGTGTATGAATAAAGCTGAACCATAAGATTTCCCGAAATTTTGCCTTGATGATTTGTTTAGTGGCAGCCCATCGTGCGAATGGCGGTAAGTTTTTCTCTGTTAACAACAGAGCTAATATCGCGTTTTATCGATGATGTCAGGTTCAACAGGTTAGTAAGTTGTTGAAGTTGTCGCAAAAGAACTTCAAACGGACTAGTAATACCCAGAGCAGTTCGACGAAAGCGATTGATGTGATATAGTCCTGTCTACACAAGGTGATCACATTATCGAGATACTTCTGACGACTGACGTCGAAAGTCAGCTCAAAGGATGATAAAATTTCTGTCAACCGTTTGTGTATTTCAGGTCTGCAACAGTGAATCCACCAGAATAAAAATGAACAGCTAACCTTCAGAGTTTCGGAAAGCCAAACGAGTTACTAACTTTGATGTCTACGACACCGTGTAGAGTTTATACTTTTCACGATTTCACTGCATTTTGTCCTATTTAGGCCTCACTTGTGAATGTCTTGGTTGTGTTATAATTTGGTTGCGCTAACTGAATATTTGTCTTCCTGCTTTCTGCGTGAGAACTTGTTGACCACGTTTTAAACAAAAGACCTAAGGGATGCATGACGCTGATGTCTGTGTCCTTTTCGAAGAAAAAATCGAGGAATTGGAACGGTTGAATGGCTAAAGCCGACCCCATTACTGACTGTTTTCATCTGTTGGTTCTTCTGCAGGAGTGGTTTACTGGTCGACGATTCTAGAGTGGTTTCTTCGATCGTACATCGGATGTTTGTTAACGACGGCTAGCTGTAGAGTTAAGTCAGAAACCTGCTGCTCAAGCGGACCTAATTCAATTTGCCAACACCTGCTCAACGATTTACTTGGTGACTGCATACGGGAAACCAAATGATTTCAATGATTTTCACGTACGTGATAAGCGCACATCGCCTCCATAGACGGTGTTCCGGAAACTTTAGAAGAAAAATGAGTGAATTAAGTACGGCAGGAAAAGGTTCTTAGTGAAACCAAT
>LOND01009532.1:4227-17871 GCA_014220965.1 Paragonimus kellicotti | reverse complement strand
CAAGAAGTAGGGCAACCAGCTCCAGTGGGGATGTTCAGATGGCCTCATGGAAATTCCATTTTCAGGGCTAACCAAACGTTCCAGTACACATCAGTTCGTTGGTTAGACACAGGCTGCTGCCAAGTAAAACGCCTCTAATGATCGCACGTTGAAACGGATGTGCCAACAGGAGGCACTAACTAGAACATTAGACACATTAAAAGTCAACGTCTACTACTTTCTGAAAACTAGCAGTCAAGATAGCAGCCTGTGGGACGGACTGAGGAAACCTCCAAAGTTCAATACATATCAGGTGACACGCATGCCACTGTCACCGGCCTGGTTGGAATGGCTACAATTCTAAACAAGACGACCGTCACAAGCGAGACTGGACCTTGACGTGGTGTGACGGCTTGCGCATCTCAATGACCTATTGGGCTAAACTGGACGGTGTGGT
The DNA here is from genome assembly GCA_014220965.1 of Paragonimus kellicotti. NCBI lineage: Eukaryota > Metazoa > Platyhelminthes > Trematoda > Plagiorchiida > Troglotrematidae > Paragonimus > Paragonimus kellicotti. The sequence goes on along the minus strand of LOND01009532.1, from coordinate 17,435 downwards.
CACCACACCGATAGAGTCACTCATACCAGGCAGGCCAATGGGTAGAGGTCTGACAAACCAGTCTCCTGGTCCTCCAGGTTGGGGGTTTTCCATGAGGCCATCTGAACATCCCCACTGGAGCTGGTTGCCCTACTTCTTGAACCTAGATAAGAAACATTGTAAGTCGGAGATGGGCTGTCACGAAATGCTTTATACTGGATGACTGTTTCTCAGTCAATGACATACTCACATCTACACCATTTCCAGTTCTGCATGATGTTTCATCAATTTTTTTGTCAACGTTTTCTTCCAAGATATCCCACGTCACTTTTGAAGCGATCACCAGCCCGAGGCACGGTACCTTCTGGTCAGGATCGAAACCGTTTTTTGTGTGAATGGGTCCAAGAGTTATGTTAGAAAGAATAATGGGAGATGGGTGCATGGTATTATATTTTCGTCTGTCTACCTCTGTGAATACAACAAATAAGGCGATCCTGTTTATAATGTGAGAAAAACTACGCAGTACGAGCTCACTTGTTGCATTACATATCATAGTTGTCTGTGGGCTGATGATTCTATCAGAACTATTGTAGAGACACTCTTGGTTTGCCACGTATTCCAACTATCTTGCTATTTATTTTGACTGTTGGCATTATTGCGATTGTTTGTATGCATGTCTGCATTTTCTCGTTTGTTCGACCGTCCAAGGTCATAATAATAATAACAATTTCCGGTCGCTTGCTACTGGTTGGTCGTGCTTCGCTTACATCTCGCTTTCCCAGTCTACTTGCAATAAACGTCGTCGTCCATTATTTCGGTTTTCTGGTTTAATCATTGTGGAGAATAGGCACGGTTCTAGACAGAAACGTTCCAGTCCTCTACACGATCAAGTCTTTGACTCATAACCGCTAACCACAACACAGCAGGTTAATGACATTCTACCAGAATCCGTTCCAATGTTACAGGGTGTTGAGCCACTTATTTTTACCCCCACTCTAGAGGATCAGGGTTCTCAAACTATTAGCCTTCCTGATTTGACTGTCTATAAGAGAGGAGGACCTAATTGATACAAACAACCAGGTTTATGTGCAAACATTTATCATCATGACGCCAACACTATAAACAGAACGGAGCAAATTTGAAGTAAGGCGTCATTAGCAAGACAGCTTCCTTACGGCTTTCACTGCCTCGCGTCATTAAATGCACTCACTTCACAGACAACTCGGACAAACAACGACAGCTTTTACGTCACTGTACTCGATTAGCCAGCACTCACCCAAAGTCTTCAATCAGTGACTGTGAGTCATTAAGGTTCAGTGTGGGAAACGAACCTTTGGTGAATAACTTCATATCCGTAAACCAGGTCATCATATGTCTACCTCTCATCTCATGTCAGTCAGTCACAGCATTGACAAAAATTGTTCAGTGTGGCATACGATTTGTTTGCATCTCCAGCTCTTGGCCTGTTCATCCAGATATATGTATACTCGTCGACTAACTTAAAGAGTCCGCTTGGCATCCACCACCAACTATCCGCCACCCAATCTCAGTGCCACTCACTTGTTGGTACCCTCCAATGTAATAGATTGAATGCAGACACCTACGGCCAACATGAGGATGATTTAAATTTTATCGGGAAAGTGTGATCGGACACTTTCGGCGAACACCACTCGAAGTAATGAACTTCTGAGGCAACTGTCCCTGTAGGTTCTCAATCAGCTTGTGGACTGCGTACACAGTAACCTCAGTGGAGTGAAATATTTGTTTGAGATAACAGCTGATGGCAATTTGTACAACTACATGAACAGCTGTTTTGCAATCTAAAGTACACGTTTACTCACATTTGTACAGGGAACTTCGGTGACAACTTGGTAGCCACTAAACTGACTGATTATCTCAGATTATGTTCGGCTTCCCTACTGATGTTTTGTGGTTCATACACTCTGACGGATAACATTAAGCTAGTTGAGAACTAATCAGGTGGCTTGAGTATTTCTGTTGATTGCCCACGCTGCTTATGGATTGTGAATAGGTAATAGGGCAAGTCAGTGAGGTAACTGGAACGCCGATGCTGTCATATCACCGCTTGTAACTCGATTGTTTGTTCACGAGTTGTTCATAGATTGATGTTCATTCTTCGAGTTGTGTCCCAAGTGTTTCTTGGAAGTAAATCCCAGTGTCACTTTACTTGTATACTACAACTGTTCTCATGGTTTGACTAGCCGAGCATCAATATCAACCACTAATGTATAGCCGTTACTGGTGATGGTGCTGATGTTTAAGTACACATTTTAGGGTATTTGATGACGGGGGCTCAACAAAGTGGTCACGCTTCATGTCCCCAGTTACGTCGAGTATTCTTATCTGGGTTCTTTTGGTGTTTCAACGCTCAGTGCAGACAATACCCATTATGAAGCACTATTGCAAACTTCCGGAACCACCCATTCTGAAGATAGAAGATTATTGTGTTCTCGAGGTGGTTGTACTCAGCCAATAAACGATTGCGGAAAAATCGCAGTAGTACGAGGAACCCAATTGTTAACAGCGGATATACTGATGTCATCTTTAACTCATCTAGAATACGAATACAGTAACGTGATGGCTTGTGCAACAAAACCAAATAGCAAAAGAACGGTTAGGTTTCCTCCGTGGATTTGCTTACATTGTTTGTATATTCACTTTTTAGTCAACACGGAAGCATCTTCGTCAACGGCCTATTTTTGTCTAAATCCAGGTGCTGCCTTTAACTCGCTTACTCATCAAGCTCTCCTGGGCTTTCTCCTTCTTAGTGGTTATCAGGTGACATATGCCCCATGGTTATCTTTGAATACTTCATCTGATTGAAATGTACGCATTTGAAGACGGCTTTTTTTAGCCGTTCTGTACTTAAGTTTGCTCTCGGCGAACGTGTCAATCCTCCACGTATGTAACGAGGATATCTTAAAAAGTGCATTCGGAATAATGCCCCGATCAGATTGTAGCATGACCCATGTTATGCCTGTGGTTGACGTCGCGTTGGTTGGTTCATGCGTATGTATCATTCAAGCCATGGTACTCTGTTCGAGTGATAGGGTTGGTCTGTGTTGCATATACTGCACCGCTTCCATTTGCGAAATGCTTTTGCGGTGATTTTCTATGCCCCTGAATCTGTCGTCGCAGGGAAATCTCAAACTGTTGGTTGCCTCACTTATTTGGACAGTCACCACAGCTTGTAATATTACGGATAATTGAAGGCACCGCGTTTTCTATTGAACTCCGTCAATTGGAATTTCGCGTAGAATCCCTGTCATCGATTACAGGAATGGTTTACAACACCTCCCTACGTTTTTCTCTGAATATGAGACAACTGACCAGTCTATTCGGAGGAGTCGTGTAGACCCTGTCTTGAGTGGTGACTGTTGTTTCCCTCATTTGACTTTTGCGACCCAGACTAATTAGGTTACAATAACGCAATTCGTAGTGGTTTGTCGGAGAAACAATCTGTGCTGGTTGAATTAATTCTTGTTCTGATATTGTGTCCGTCACACTAGGGATTTTACGACCGCTCGTAGTTGCAAAATATAGCAAGACAACCTTATATTTACTTGATAAATTAGTTTAAAAGTCTTAATTGCTTCGTTGAGGAGAATTTGTGGCCCTGCTTGTCAAGTTAGGAATGGTATAATCATCTATCCTGTTGATTGGAATATTCAGACTTCGGTGTCGCAGATATTAGGCTGATTCTTCCATGCACACCCTTGTTTTTTGTACAGTTTTTGTTTGTCATTTTGTGTACGCCACTCCATGTATTATTACCTGTACGAACGGCCGTCGGAAGCATAAAATCCATGAGTAAGAGCTTTGCGCTGAAAATATTTACGTATATACACCTAACTACGGAAGTCGCCGCTCCCAAATCACGTCCGTGTTTTCACCACTGTTTGATCGCATCTTCACCGTTCGAGACATTTTTCGTTTTATAGCAACCAGTTTCCTAGTTTTGGAGCAGAAACAATGAAATTGAACATCTCCAAGCCTAGAAGAAGTCATTCGCGCGCTGATGTTCTGTTACGCTTGTCATTCCCAGCGGTCGATTATTGTGTAACCCAATATCAAGATTGGATTGATAATCTGTCACAGTGTAAAGTGGTGCCTAGAAGAAATCTGGGGTGATAGATCGAACATCCTCTCAAAGGTAGCCGCGCAAAGAAAACGTGTAAATGTGACTGCAGGATGCCTTGGAGAACTAGAATGTGTCCTTGTGCTACACAGACAATAGACTTCATAAAAACATCCCGGTGGTGATTGAATAATAATGGTTTGAGAGGAACCGCTACTTGAGTGAGCAGTGCGACGTTGTCTGCGATGTGGTGAATAATTTAAAAAATGCATATAGGGCAGACAAATCACGGTTTGTTTTGGGATATAAATGCAGCAGACTTCAAGTTTGAATGAACAAACACAAGTAGCCTATGCCGTATTTCGCTCATCCTTACACACTGCACGGAGTAAGAGTAGTAGACGCTTCAAAAATGGTCGCTAGAGTAAGATTCCGTACCGAGCCAATGCTCTGATTAAGTCCAAACACTGTTACGCTTACGTTGAACTGTTTATGACGTAACATTAGCAAACCTGGGCTCCTATTCAATTCTACATACACAAAATTGCCCAGCCCCCGTTAGATATATAAGACGAACTGTCGTACCATTTTGCTAACTGTTTAATTGATGGCATACCACGATAATCCGGTTGGCCGATTGTGACAGATGATGAAAATACGACATATCAAGTGCAAACTGACCAAATTTATTTTTTTATAGTAAGTATATTGGTTGTTTTGTCTCGGTCTTCAATCTTATCAGACGCCTGGCCTAAGAACTGAGAAAAACATTAATCTTGAACACATAAGAGTTAACTATTTCGAGGGCTTTTCATTCGATCTTGATGTACGTTAGTTTGTTGGGTCCATTTCTAATGAGCTTTTTGTGGTTAGCCTCTAGTCAAAAGCCCCGGGGTATGCTCAGCCCTCATGAAACTCTCCGAAAGTTATCTTTTTTGTCCACGCTTTCTAGTGGTATCTTCATGGTTGAGCCAGGTTTTGTTTGTTATATTGCGTAAGAGCAGGAGATGAATAGCTAACGGTTGATTTACGCTTTTGTAACTAAACGTTTGTCCCTACTAGACAAGTGAACTGTTCGGCAGCCGATCCGAAAGTGGATGAATTTTCCAGTTCTTGTTGAAACTATTTAAACTCATGTCTGTCATGCCGTATACGCGTCAGTTGAGTCTATGAAGTTTCTTTCATCTTTAGTTTGATTTTCGGCAGACTTCGGATTTATGTTCTTCTGTTGGGCACCCACTATTTTGCATTGGGTTGTCCAAATTAACTAAGGGTTACAGTTGAAAGCTATGGTTACACCCCGGTTAGAATGAGGAATCCTGCATATTGATATACTGTGTTAAACTCACGTTAGTGTCATGCGAAGGATACTAAATATCATTCTTACAAAGCTTGAATATTTAGAGTGGCTATTTCCTACACATTTTTAATAAATATCTCAACTACTTTGTCATAAATGATTATTAATTTTACTGGCGCCATCGTTCTCGCGCGTTTGCTCTTGTTTACGTGACTGTCTAGCTATGTGCTCGCCACCTATATGTACACACTCCTGCCAATTTAACTTTCCTACGGTGATCGTTGCTAATATATCCAGATGTCATTGACAATGACGTACGCCTTACAATCACTTGGACACGTTTCTAACCTCAGGTACTCTCGATGTTCTGCCAAGATCCGAGCAGCCTGACATCCAGCCATCATCTGACTTATTTGGTCGCATTGCAGCAGATACCATCTGGTGTAAAAACTACCCAAGTTCACATGTGTTCTACGTATAGATTCGGTGTTGGAACTTCGCGGGAGTCTGACAGATGAATGACCGCAGTGGTTTATTTTTATCTGGCTTTATTTTGATTTTTTCCCCCACTTACTCCACAGTGAAGCAACGTTACAATCAATGTCTGCAATGAATATTTAGAAATGCCTGTCCTTCAGGATGTTGAGAACGTGTTTTTTTTATCAAATCATACTGTTCGGATTAAGTGGTGTTATGGCTAGTTTTATATTCACTTTCTGTCAACTTTGGTGAGGTTTATATATACTTAAGGCTCCAAAAATTATGGCTTATTTTTTAGTTTGATCTTGTGCTTGAGCTTGACTTTAAAGTGGGTTTGGTTTTCCTAGATTAAACTGTTTTTTTCTCTTTAGCAGCTTTCTAACGTTTCAGTGAGCTACTTTTACAATATATACCCGTAATGCTTTTGTACGAGGTGCAGTTTTTATAGTTTTCTTTCTGAACACTCTTTAGAGAGTTGGTTTTGGTTGTAACCCTGGTGCTTCTCCATGTTTTCTATGAATTCAGTTTCTATTCAACATAGGGGCCCACCTACGAACGCTTGATGTGTTCTCAATAATCTTCCGGATGATTACTAGTGTAAAGTGGGATCATACACAATTTTATAGATCTTGTACAAATTTATGTCAAAAGTAATAACTGGTAATATAAATTATGAGCGTCTGCGTCGTGATTAAGCTTACGGTCTGATGAGATTGTAGAAATGTTGCTTCCCTGATGTTGGTTCTTATCACGTTTTCTTTCTCAATTAATACAACCACCTTGCTGTTGTCCTTGTTTGTCATTTCTTGTCCTGTATCACGTGTAAGTGTTCTTCACAGAGGACAACGTTTTTGATGAAGTATTCTGGATCTCTGATTATCTTCAACAAATCGGCCTGTACAAAATACACTCCCTCCCAATTTATTGCTTCTGTCTGAGTTATTCGCTGGCTTATACTTCCATTCAGATGAAGTAAATCAATACCGTTCGTACCATCATCCTCGAACCGAATGTTGTCATCGAACAGTATGTGATGTGCATTCCTGTCATCTGGATCGAACCATACTGGTTTTGCTGCGCTGTGCAAATATTGATGTGATTGCCAGTAGACAAAGTCGTCCACTACGGTAACGAGACCACTCCACGAAGACCACGTTTGGTAAATTCTGCGCGGTTCGGTAATTACGCTCTCTTGAGAGTCAGTGGAATCATTATAAAGCGAGAAATTTGGTTCTGCCTCATCACGCTTCAAACGCCAAACAATAGGATCAATTGGCAAGTTTGTGGTGGAAGGCGGCTTTTCGGTCGGGTGTTTTTCCTTGAGGAACGCCTCCACTGCTTCTGTTATATGCGGGCCCTCACGTCCATATGTTCGAATAAGTACGGCGAATTCTCTTCCGTTCTTTAGTAGCCACGAGAGTAATCGATAGAATGCTGGCATCAAATAATGATATTGTCGACCATCCTTACCAACCACCGCCAATTTTTCCAGTGAATCGTTCGGCTGTGCGGTACATAGGTGAGTAGTTGGCCATTGCAGTAGTTCCAAGTGTCGAGTGTACAAGCTACGAAAAGGAAGTCCTTCAGGTGTTTGTGTGAAGTCTCCAAGGTATTTTCTAAGTCTACCACGATCGGCTGGCGTGTGCACAATTAATCGTTCTAACATTTTGTAAACACTGATGGAATCATTTTTTGGTTGTTCAATGCAAGGCGATTCTGGTAAGCAACGCCAACACGTGGTTAAAGTGCGGAATTTACTCAGCTCTTCAGACGTGATATCTTTAAAGACTTCCCCTGCGTAGGGTTCATGCGTTTTGACGTTTCTGCCAGTCGTTCCCCCATCAAATACTTGAGAGGATGTGTTTGAATCTTGTTTGTTCCCAGTTTTTTGGTGTAAGTGTTTCGTATCATCTGGATTTTTAAATTGTTGTTTGGAAAATGAAAGATGTATCTGTGAAATATCAATCAGCTTTCTCGATGAAAAATGAAATTATCATTCGTACTGTCATCATTTTACTTTAACAACGATTGGACTGCTTATCTCGAGGGATTTAATTAGGACGGTGTACATCCTATGGTTTTACCCGTCATGGTAGACAAAACTGTAATACCATCCTAGTTAATAACTCGAGAGAGCAGTCCAATCATTTTTTAAAGTGCTGATATATATATAATATATATATATATACTTATGGTTTTCCAAGTGTTATGTATATATATATATATATATATGTCACACTTAGAAAACCACAGGGTTGACAAGCGTACTTGTCCTAAGAGCACAAGCTTGATAAGGGGTGTTAGATCCCTGCCACCAGATGTGGACTGTTTCATCTTGCATTATCATGGTTCTCACCACTTATCCAAGGATTTTTGTTTATCATACCTATTGTGGTCAACGTTGTGCAGCTATATCTATCCGTAGACGCCAATATTTCTTTCTCTGCATAATGAACTTGTCTCTAAAAGTGAAATACTGCAAGATAAGAAGAAACTACTTTCTCTCCAAAACATCTCATAAGGCTCAGCCATCAATTCGCTGCGACCCGTTTCGCTCTACTCGGACTCGTCTGACTTAGCGTGAAGGAGATTTGAAGCGTCGATGCGAAAGTTCACATCTCCGTCAGGTCATCAGTCCCGTAATCCTCATTTTTGACGAAGTGTTTGTTATGACTGGTGTCTGATTTGCTGACACTGTTGAATCTAGTGGCTACAGAACTAACCTGTAGTTCCTTAGTCGAACTGTGCGCGGTTATTTTCCGGAAGTGTTCTAGTTACTTAATCTGATAACCTGAAGTGTACATCGTGTTAAGCTATCCCAACGATGTGTCTGCAACCTAATACTAGTTACGTTATTTCGTTAATTCGTTACACATACACCACCGCACTCCAGTACACAATAGACCTCCTCATCTACAGACCGTCCGGGCGGTCCTGTCCTCAATACTGTTTCAGATATTCACACGTATATACTAGGTATTTTACTCCCATGTGTTCTCGTAATCATGAAATGGTTAACTGACATTCAAGTGGATAAGATGTGAAGGAAACTTATCAAACAGTATTGACGACCATATTTTTTGACCGCATCTATTGAGAGAACCTAGGAGAATTGCCGTTTTTAAAGGTATGCTATGAAGTGTTTTTCGAACAACTCGTACGGTTGCATCATAAATTTCAATAAATCTCTGCATTGAACATCCTAATTCTGTCTAGCTTCGATGACTGTTCAACAGCTAAAATGTCACTGGAAAAGGGAGGCTTTCATGAATACTTTACTTATTACATGGGATTATCGTCGCAGCTAATGAAACAAATGTTTTATTTAGGAGTAATAAAATAATGCCTACGTGGTCGATGGCTGTCACGTGAATCCTAGATAAAAAGCTGCTCACCTATTACAGTTACTCATTGTGTTAGCCGTTCCCACAATCACGAAGATCGAGGTCATCTTTTTAATGAGCTGCACTATGGGCGAAACTCAAATCTTAAGCGTCCTTTCGAAGTGGACCGGCCGAAGGGTGTGTCTGAACGCGAAAACTGCGATTAAGTATGGTTAGTGTTCAGTTTATAACCATATAAATCCTCAAACCTCTGTTAGCTTCCGTACCTCAATCATACTGAATTGGTAACAGGACAAACACTGTGATGTATTCTTGAACGAACATGAACTACGTTGTATTGATAATAAACTGCGAATGGTAATTCACTGCATTTCACTTAACCCTGTCAAAAGTCAAGGTATTTGTTAGGCCTATCCTGTTGAATCGTAAGATATTTTCAATTTCAAAGCTCATTCCATCAATTTTTGGAATTAATATCCCTTCTCCTTCATAGGGTTTGGGAAGTTTAATAGGCCATGCGGACAGTGCTTGTCAGCCGCTATTCTGGTTTACCAAATTGATCTGGAGTCTACGTTACAATCAGGATCGTCAATTTGGCTCGGCACTTCCTTTACCTGATTTTTGGTCAGCTTCACAAGCTTTAGCAAACAACTTAGAAGAGAGCGGACAAACATCATAGCAGATCTCAATTGCATTCGTAACATTTCTTATCATATATTAGGTCTGAGCATTGAATCTGATATATTCCGTTGTTATTCGTAATTTTTGTAATACCTCATGACCACCCCCTCACTAGGTAAATTATAGCGCTGTCGTTTTCTCAAAGTAGGCCTGTAGGATTTTGATAATCTGTTGTGCATGTTAAATGCTCATTGTACAACCAGTTTTGGAAAATATGCTCAACTTTCGGTTGTTTTCCATTTCCAGTGATGTTTGCCTGAAATGCTCCATCTCTCTCTCTCTCTTGTTGAACATTGTTATAAATTACATTCTAGAGGTAGGTTCGGAGATTCCACTAATTTCAATGTGGAGTCTTCTTCAGCTGATAACTTGCCTGGTGTGTAGTATAGCAACAACATTATTTTACGTGGACCTTTCGTTAAAGACATAAACCGTAGCAGATAAATTGGACAACTAAGCTAATTCATTTATGACTTTCTTTTTCTTGAATCTTCGAAGTGCACAAGTAACTCGATATCTTCATCACGAGTGTCACCGGACAAATGTCTGGCCTTCTTATTTAAAAGAAGTTGTTATGTTATCTGTGTGCAATCCGTGCTGTTATTTTGTTAATAAATGGTCTGTTCATGACCAAATTCTTGGTTATTGTGCTGCATTTAACCGTTGATTTTTCTTCGGACGTTCACTAGCTTTCATCACTAATCTATTGGTGTTGGTACCCATGCCTCATTTTATTAAGTGGGTGATTACTTTAACAACGTAGCTGCCAGGTGGCACTTACTTGAGGAAATCCTGGATGTGAGGTTATGTAATCATCTAGTGACAATGTTTGAGTGATATGAGACTATCTTCCACTCCAACTGAATGTTCACAACACCGGATATTACTCATCAAGACTACTTTGGATAAAATTGGGGTAGGCATGCTACGGCGTGAATTGTGAAGACCATGAATTATTCGTTAAGTGCTATCGGACTGTGCCGTCTTTCTGGTTATTTCCCTCATGAAGTAAAAAGATGCAGGTTGAAAGTGTTATCCGATGTAATAGTGTGTTGTAGCCAATATTACCCATGTAGTCGGGCTATTTCTATTTTGTAGTAAACTTAATATATGTATATCATCACCGTTTCATTTAGAATTGTCGAAATTGCTTTTGCTGTGATCGGTGATATCAGCAATAATATCATCTGGTACGATTTCAAAGTCGCGTATGAATTTTGTTTACTGTTTTCAGCCGCAGTCTACGCAGTTATCGTAAGTCATACATATTTCGACTTGGGTGTATCATCTTATTCTGTTGATCTCACTTTATATTAAATTTTGCATTTATTTGTTTGAACAGTGATGTGTTTCTAGAACATCACATCCAAAAACTCTTTCAATCACCATCAGCTGTAAACGAATGTAAGCTATTGGTTAATACCCTTCGTCAACTTATTTTTATAATGGTCTTACCCTTACTGGATTGTATTTCGTCAGTTGATTGTCCTTTGTTTGATTTTTTCGGTCCGACTAATCCGTGCTCTGAAGTATGAAGTTTGACTGGAGGAGATTCAATCACTGTTGTCTTCTCCGTTGCAGCCTGTCTGTTGTCTGGTGTGCGTCTGTAGTTATTTGATCCGGCTGATGCGATCTGACAATGTTCTGGTTCATTGATTATCTCTCCTGTTTGTAAATAAGTGGATTCATATATCATATAACCTGCGGCAATATAATGGATACGTTTCATTAGAAAGTAACCATTTATCCTGTGTTTTTGTGATAGGCTTGCAAACGGTTTGATTGCTTATTGTTTTTCTTTTCAGTATGGCTGGTGGCTCATTTTTCTTTCGCCTTGTCATATCAGTAATCGTATTCTTAGTTTATACTCTTCAGTTTCGGCTCATTTGTCAGATCGGACAGATGCTAAAAATTTGTAGGTTAGTTTCGTGGTTATATCGACCTTTCGGTAAACGTACGGAAGTCCCAGTTTTCGTGCAGAAGGCAGATCACTTCTTTATTTGTCACTTGTGATTCGGTGTCACATGCGGAAATCTAATGGTTAAATTCGTTGCACTATAATAAGAAGTGAACTATCAGCTATTACAGGATACTAGGCTATATACTAAACAATGACAAGCTGGAACATCTACTGATCTATCTAACTAATGGTAGGAAACGCCTACCTCAGTTCTGGAAAATAATCTATTTTTGGATACTCCTCAGCAGCGATATTGAGTAGCATAGAATGGAGTGAAAATAGCGGCTTACGCGCTGAGAAAAATGTTCGTTTTCACAGCCCAGAAAACTGGAAGCAACAGTCTGCAATGTGTAACTGTACTGTTCAAAACTAGCAACGGATGCGGGGCTGTCATTCATGCAAGGCAGTGAACACTATGGTAGTGTTGTGTTTTCACGTCTTGTAACTTACGTTGGCAATGAACACTTTCCCGGTTGTATGATTTTGCCGTTTCAACTTGTGCTGCTCGTCAGTGTTTTTCATTTATTTCTCACTATGACTATGTTCTTTACATTTGTAAACCGTTCATCAAAACTTATTCTTCCGCTAATACAAACAAGACCACATATTCAATTGGTCCTTCTATCCGTACAAAAACCTATTAAGTTGATCAATCTCCTCCAGTGAACACAACCGTGCGGATCACCTTCTCGAATGGATTCGGCACATATCCATAATGATGCAACATTGTCGAGGCGATCTTGGGTTTCTGTGTTGGTCGCAAATTTTCATCAAATTCAGAGGCTGGGTAACAGAAAAGCTTGTGAATGAAACGCTCCTGTCGGTGATGTTCAAATTGTTGTATTCAGTGTTATCATGTCGATACTATTATGTCACCGAACTAAAACAAGGTAGTAATTCCTGAACCCTAATGTTCCTGCAGAATTGAATCAGCTGACATATTGAATATTGGCCACTATGGATTAGTTGCTTTTGTTTTACTTCGCTTTGTCACTTCTTTTTGTGTATATGGATATTAATAAGTTTAGTTTAGTTTTTTATCGCGTCAGTTTTGTCTTATTGCAATACAAAAACTCGTTCGTTGATATATCGGGCTTTTTCTTACCTAAAATCAATCACCTGAGATCAGATGGTATTATCATGACCAAGTGAGACATTTTTGAAATGTGTACTTTTATTGGAACAATGGTTACAAGTCAGATGCTAAAAATCAATACGAGTCTAATTTAACTTTTACTAGACCCATCTGAAATGATTTTAGCGAACCTGAATACGTCGGTATTGTATTGCGTGGATGTAAAAATGAAATGATTGGGGTTTTTCCGGAACGTTTGAAAAGTTTATCGCCAAAGTTGTTTATTTCGC
>LOND01009529.1:0-12707 GCA_014220965.1 Paragonimus kellicotti | reverse complement strand
GATTAGCTCTAATAAGATCGAAAATTAAGTGTGATTCTTCCTTACGAAGTGGATCGGCTGGAAGGTTCTGTCGGAATGCAACGGCTGTGGTCGAATGTGAATGGCGTTCGATTTGAAATAATTGTTTACTCTTGTTACTACATACATGTTCAAAACTTTTTCGATACGTCACAAACACATTCACTTTTAATTTATCACGACAAGATCAATGTGTGCAGTATTTGCGATGAGAGGTGGCTTGCGATACTTTCAATATAGTGTATAAATGGTTGCTGCTAATTCTCAGAAGAGTGATTTCTATTCCAGATATTCGGTTGGTTGCATCGGGTTTTGACCCAGTAAAAAACAATATTCACTTCGGTCCGATGCACAAAAACCAACGGCTGCTGAAAGATTGCGGTCGTATACACGTTCAGCTTAACATTACTATCATTACTTAAAGTTTTGCTAAAAAGCAGAGCTTTTTCTCATTATATTCTTAGGCAATTTTTGTGGCCCACTGCTCCTTAGACTATATGATGTTTCGTTTATCAGACTTTCTTGCTGCGAATGCTGTTTGTTGGACCAAATTCCTCTGAACTGCCCTCCACCGTTATCACAGGTGCGTCTGGTGAAAACATAGATGATGTACCAGAGCAAAATAACTGAACAGTTCTGTGCATTCCAATGATTATTAGTCCCGTAGAGCATAGCTGTGCTGATACACAAATGGAAGTACTCGGTGTTTATTTGGAGATGACTCATCGTTTAAAATGCATCGGTAAAATAAAATTTACTCGTCCTCTCAATAAATTGCCTAACAACCCCTCAGTAGCCATGGTTTTACGATTAAGTAATGTCGCCCTCTCATATTCTCATGATATCTGGCATTGACTAGCCCAGAAAGTATAACTCGCTCGCCACCTCTTCAGTAACATCGGAGATTCTTGCTTTTCGGTTCAGTCATCAACTGTGAGTCCTGTAAATGTGATTCCTGATATTTGAAGAATAGTTTAAGTTTGTAATGTTGGTCATACATTATTGAATTAAATACAACTACGAAATGCAACCTCCCGGAATTTTACACCAGTTGCAAAAAACTTACAATTACTCCCGATAATGTTTTGTTTTAGTAATAGAATAATTGCACCTCCTACATTTTGCACAGTAATATGGTGTGACTTTCACTGTGGTCACCTTGTATGGAAAATATCACTAGATGTTCGTGGCCAAAGGTTGATACCGACATCTTTAAAACTGTATGCGATTTGTGTCAGTTGTATACAAACTGTTATTCCAAGTCATCCAAATGAGTTCTGCGACGGATGTCTCACAAAGTTTGACACCACGCATATATGGTTCATCTCTGAAGAATTACTGCACCTCGGTTTCAATTGATTCATATTTGCCTTTACTAAGTCTGTACTTCACTACGTCATCACATACTGATTTTACAATTGCTGCATCTCGGAAGACTGTCGGCAGAGAAGTCGTTCCCTTGGAATGGTTTATCAACAACAGCCCTATCAGACTTCACTAAAAGGTGGAGTGCTGGTTGAATGTTACTGACATCTGCTGACTGCCCCAAGAAAATTGCGACCAAGGGAGGCGGCTGGGACTTTCGTACCTACGTTGAAAAGTGTTACAACATCTATTCATCCATCTGCTGTTGTTGACTTCGACAACGACGGTGGTAATTTTCTTGACACAATACGGGAATGTGACTCATACGACAAAAAGGGAAAATACGGCTAAGCTATTCACCTTAATATAGTTTAAGAATTAGTATGTATGCTTTTGAATACGATAAAGTCGCTCTTCATTGTAACGGATAAAATTTGACATTCTCGTGTTGGAGAACTGGGTAATTTTGCGTCCGAATGCGAGTAGGTTTGACCTAGCTAGTAGTTTTGTTCTTCACGGATATGCTAAGCAAACTGCATCCGATCCACTCGATAGTGGGTTTACATTTTTTGATACCGGACATTCTGTTTTCCAGTCTGCTTCAGATTCAAACTCATTAACCGTAGAAGTAGCTGCAACTTAACGCGGTATAAACCGGAAGTTCTCAGCGTCTAGACAGCACTCGTTATCATCACTACAACGACCTTGAATGTGGCTTCAAACTGGGGCAGATGTAATAATTGTGTAGTGAAAGGCTCCCACTAAAACACAATCTATATTCTCCAACTTGCCGGTTGCCATGCCACGCCCGCACTTATTGACAAGAATTCCGGTCCATAACACAGCCAGTTTCTGCTCACACGTCGTGTGCACTTCTGCCCGGTTTATGTGTGACCGACGCCTTCTGTCGGGGGTTTTCCGCCTGCCATTCCTCGTCCGTTAACCCAATCTGTTGAGTGATGACATCCTGTCGCCCGTGTAATCTGCACTCTATTTGTTATGGGTTTTGTCATTACTTCACAACCGCGTCGAGATATTCCACCGAGTGTTGGAATAATCGTGCCTCCGATCTGGTCATCCATCCCATTTTGCCTGCCATGTCTCGTCCGTTGGTCCGATCTCGTTGAGCGATGGCTCGTCCGGTCGCTCGTGTTGTCTGCGATCCGATCGTTGTGGGCTTTTGGACGTGCCTCGCCGTGTCGCTGAGGTATTCCGCCGAGAGTTGGAATACTTGCATCTCCGGTTTGGTAACCCACTACACTTTAATCTCACAACTGGAAACTGTGAATTTTGGTTGATCACATTAGTATTCATGCTGTATAGAATATTGACCGCATTATAACTTTGTCGGTTAAACTGCCGTGTTCTTGCTACACCATGGAAACTAACAACTGGTTTGAGATATGTACGCGTGCATCCTCTGTTGGACACTTCAAACAACTGTTGCCAAGCTTGATGAGCGGTGTTCAGCGGCTATGTTCACTTTTGTCACCATAGTTCATGTGCTGCATGTTCAAACGTTTTCAGTCGCAATTAGTCAAATCACTGTTTCTAACGGAAAAAAAGCAAACAATAATTTTCACCATCCACACAATAGAGTAATTAATTACAGTGCTCAATAAACTAATAAATCACTTAGTACTGAGCACTTACATTTTTCAAATTTTGTGCAGACGACGCGGAGACGAGGACTAAAAAGAGCTCGGTTTCACACTGCCTGACATCTCGACATCGATGGCCGTTTGCAAAGGAAGAAAGAGGACTTTTTGTGGTGGTTAACTCACAAACATATATTCCGACAGGTTTCTCAAACTTCACCGCTGAAAATGACCTATCGACACAGCTTTTTTACGTGTAATGATTACAAATAATGATTGCACTTTGCCGTTTAACATCATATATGATTACGTTTTACGTTATTCTAATTACGTTATTCTCCTTGGTTCACTAGTTAGGTTAATGCTACGGCTTGCTAACTATTTCTGAGCTTAAACTAAATAGAACTGTGCTCATTACTGCGCATTTCAACCGGCCACAATGCATTATCAAGTAAGCAAGGTTTTTGAACGTGCCTTTTGAAAGCGACCAACGCAACTGACGCAAGTCGAGAAGTCTACCCCTCGTTTGTTACCACGTATCCTGCAACCGAGTTGCGGTTCTTGTTTCCCACAGGGAATTCTACTCAGGCTCTCTAGAATCATTGCACATCAAAACAATCGGGTCTGACATAAGATCTCAACTCACTTACAGTTGCGGTAGCATTCTTGTCGGAAGAACAGATACAGGCTTTAGACGAGGAATGGCTGGACACATTCCCAAGTTGTCGGTGGGCGAAACAACGCAATAAACGCTGGCCACAAAATACGCAAAGCGAAAACCTGCCCTTAACATTTCAAGGCTAGCCTGTCAGCTCGTTCTAAGTATTACTTCGCAAAACGAATGTCAAACTGTTGACGGTTTCCTGTGCATTGCTAATAAAGGCTAGTCACCCATCCCTGTGTGGATGAACTGCTGTCGTGGATAGTGTCTGTCTCTAAACAGATGACATTTCTGCCTCTAATATAACGTTTAATCATAATTGTTCCGATTGTTGTTTTTGTTACCATCATGTTCTATAAATTCTGTTGTTTTACATGTGTGCCTGAATAGAGAAAACAAAAGTCCAACCACTTGCCATATGTCTTTCTCCGTTACCGATGAACTGAAAACAATAGTTAAGATGCACCGGTGCACCTCGGAGGTTTAGTAGACGGAGTTTCGGTATTCTATATGTTTCACTCGTCGAAGTTTGTTTAGCTCGTTCTACATACAATATTCGGCGTGCAGTTGACGGCATAATTGGTCCCAGTTTGTTCGGTTTGCTTGTAGACGGACCGTTCCAAGTTTACCTCCCAACAGTCGCTGTGCGATGCGCACAAATAGGCTTAATCTTCCACTGTGATTTCACGTATGTACTAAAACTCCAATTTTCCACCACATTTATAAACATCATTGTTTACTAACTGAAAATGTCTTTATCTACTATTTGACACCTAAGGTTAATATGTCTGACGAGCTCATTTTCTCCTGAGTGGCAGTCACTTTGGGATGTTGATTTTGGCCATTCGATTTTGAAGGCCAATACTGCTTGATTATTTCAGTATCTCGCCAACTCACAATCAAGATGAGGGAAAGTAATTTAGACTATTTGTGGTTACTGGCACAATATATGTTAATTTTACTTATTTCGACGGCTCTTTGAACTTGAAAGATGGTCTTACGCGTCCGACTCTGGGGATCGTGTTTATTTAGATTTTCGATCGCGCGTCACCAGTTGGACAGTTCCACGTTTTCTGGGGTCGTTCGAAAGTGAATGTTGAGATTCCGATTGCTTCTAAATGTTACAGAGAATATGTTATAAACTCTAGTTCTATTTCCTTATTCACTGATGCTGGAAAACGTCGTTCGGCAAACTCTGTTCAAATGCCCAGAGGCTTCATTTCGTTTTCGGCTACTTCTAAACGCTGACTGCAGTGAGCAGCTACTTCCTGTTCATAATTCTCGCAACATAGTTACAAAACCTTACGGCTGGCTTTTCGGATTTAACATCAGACGGACCATACTGTGAAGGGAAATATGTAATTTTAACGCCTGTAGACCTGCGGTGGGCGTATTTGAGTCCAAGAACAGACAGTGAAGTTGATGTTCACGTCAGACATCAGGCGCATTTCTTTCCACAGCCGATAATTCAACTCCGTCAGCTGAAGCAACCTCACGTATCTCGTCATACTAAAACGTATCGAAATCCTGAGTTCGTCGCAGCGTTTTGTGCATACTGGATACCAGGTCTGCTTGACGCATTTAACCAAAATTCGACACAACGTCTGAACCCCTGCGACGCTTTCATGAGGTTAGCCTGTTGACCACTGCGTCAGTGACACTGCAGTGGGTAAAACCAAATTAGCAGACCTGAAAGTTGAATCAATTTTATTGCCCACAAATCAAGACGATTAAACTTCCAGATATGAAAATTTGGTCCTACTCCATTTGAACTCAATGGCGCAGTGGTCAACACGGTTGCCTCATGAAAGCGTGGCCGGAGTTCTAGTCCCGGCCGTGGCAAGGATATGCACTACTGACGAGCTCTAATGAGAGCAAAACTCGAGTCTAGTGCTTCTTTTCGAAAGAAGCCGACTGGAAAGTCTGTCTGAATGCGGTCAAATGTGAGTGATGTTCAACTTGCAATTAAACAAATCCCCGACTGCTCCTCAGTAATCTAGATCATTCTGGTTGCCTTTCCCCTTGTACTCTCTTTGTTCACCAATGGTCTGTGTAGGACCTCTAGTTGGTCGAACACTTCCTGCTCCCCGCTGTTAAGTCTTCTCAATTTCTGACATCCGATGTAGACTGTTTGCAATGGTTCAATGGTAAGTTTGGTTTTTGTTCATGCCTACGTGTATGTCTCAAATATTTCAGTCACACTGGCTCATAGATTGTCCCACTCAGTATGTCTATTCATCGCTGCGGTTGAGGAATAATAGCCTTCTAGATGATTATTTTATGTGTGGGATGAAAGATGTTAAACACGCCGCCTGCATTCAGTTATTTTTAACAGTTAATTGCCTTTTCTTATATTTTGAACTCGCGTTTTTACTTACTCCAGGCATCCTCTGCAAAGACCAAGTCGTTCATTCGAAAGGTGCATGATGAAATTTTCTTTTTGTGAGCGCTAATTTTGACATATTCCGAAACACCCCATGTTTCTTACTTGCCTAAATATTGTTCGGTGACAGACAGTCGCTCTTAATGGTGGATCCTCTTTATCTGAAACCTTGAGTTCCCCCACGCTTTCCAGTGCCGCTATCGCACAATTTCATGTACTTCGCAGTGTTTACTCAATTTGCTGATCTCACATTGTCAATCTTGTGGATCCATTGTGCAGTTTGCTCTTTCGTTCTCCCTCTTAACACTTTGTTGATAGCAACCCCTTCTTTACGACCGTCTTTTCAAAAATGCAATCGCTGGCATAGCGGCCCAAGAATTGGACGGAAACTCGCTGAATTTTGGAAGCAATAATTCAAGACTCAGTGTGCTGACTGACGTTGCCGTTAGATTAAACGTCGCCGAACGAGTTAGTTGACGTCCTGGATAAACACTGTACACAAAAATAGATAGAAGTTCTACATTGTGTAAGTGCAGTGGAACTTTGGAGAATAGGGGTAAAATACACAAACAGTGTGGAAGTCTTCGGCATGATAAGTGAACGCAAGGCAAGGTGTTCTTCTACCCAGTAATGTTTCTATCGGGAACATCAACACACACGCTACCCGAAGATATGTGGAACGACTAAGGTTACCTTTTAGTGAAACGTAAATTTCTAGTAACAATGTTTGGTAATTCCTAGACAAATTGGAAGATGAAATACTGACTTCGTTGGATGTTACCGAATTTTTCACGTCAATTAACCGTACTTTTGCCAAGGAAACACCTGGGCCATCGCTGAACAACAAACCAGAACAAATAAACCGTTGAAACTTAATGAAACTACGTTATCGACGTAAGCAAAAGTCGAGAGCTAGTCACACGAATAACTGAAGGAAACTTCAGTGGGATTTGGGTTTCTCACCCACGGGGTCATGCAAAGACAGGGAAAAAATCTCATTACCGAATACCAAATCAAAACTCTGGATTTGATATACCAGCAACTGGTAATGCGGAAATACTCAAAAATAGAATACGCATACACGCTACTCATTAGAATGTTTGACGGTATAGGTTCTACTATGGAAACTGTAAATTACAGCAGGCTGTCTTACCCATCTCTACTAGTAGGCACGAAACAGACTGAAACGCAGGAGACAACAGTTTACCGAAAGTAAGCACACAGGAATCACCTCCTCAACTTCCACGCGAACTCTGTATAAGAGATCAGAGGTACATTAGTTCCGCGGAGATCAGGAAGACGGTGGAAATGGTTCATCAACTACTGTGTCGCAACAGATATCCACCAAAATTCACCTGACTGAGTCTACTATGTGGAGAAAATAACCAAAACATTAAGAACCTCTCATCAAACGGATGGTTTTACTACTCATCAGGGGCATAGTGAACATCGTAAGGCACCGTGTTAGCACACAAACGAACAGCGACCATTCAAAGAATATTAGCATACCTTTCATATCAGAATCATCCAGAATCCATTTCAGGGTTATCGGAAAAGCAAATCCATTCCTCAATCTGCTGATAAAAAGAAATCCTTTTGGGTGACTTCTGATATCTGACTCTGAGATACCTGATGCATTATCGCGATCAATACAAGAAAGTGAGTCACTGACTGTAGTCCTACTCGTGAACCGAGCGCTGAATGTCGAGAAAGATAGATCGGCTAACCAACAGTAGGATGCACAAATACTCCAGACATGAGAATACTTAGTGGCGGAATCAAACCTAAGGTATTTTTTTCGAAGTTGAGAGAGTTGATATGCATCTGGGATCGGCTGCATCAAGACAGCGATCGAGCAGTCGATGGCGCGGAGCAAGCCGGGCTGCGGTCAGTAAATCTGCATTTATTCCAAATGATCAGAGGGAATGTGTTGTTCCATTTGCACACTCCCCTGTTCATTTGAGGAGATAGTATGTTTTTTATCTTTTACAAATGCTATCTTGACCCACCATGCGGAAAGATGTGACCGATTTCATTTACACGTTTCCTATCGGCCAATGAAGTCGAGGATAGAGCGTTGTTCTTGTTATAATAGTCGTATGCTTCACAGAAAGCGAGGTTGTGATTGTCGCTTCATAAAATGTACTTGAGAACACATGTGGAATGCAGACTCCGAAGATCGAATACCGTGATTAAAAGTAAACACCTGAAAATGTCTACGAAACTGCGAGAGGAAAAGCGGAGTGACAAACACGGACAGAGTTCGAGAAAACTAGATGTTTTTTCTCCTGCACAAGGACATATGGAGAATCTCATAGAAACCAGCAAATCCATAGAGGTGGCTTCTACTATTAGAGTACCAGCTTTGTTTGAATTGCTTATGAATTCGCATCACTATTTTTATGATCACTAGCTGAGGAAGACCAAGCTGTTACGTCTATTTAGGCAAGTTCCTTTACGCACTGGGTAACCAATGGCTTGAACTTGTTTTCACAAGGGGAAAAGTAGATATGTAGTTAATTTTTGAAGTAGTAAAGACCCAATTGTGGAAATTGTCGGCTCCGGCTGAATTGGTTCTTATGGTTGAAACACCAAACAGAAGCTTTAACCGCGTTACTAGCTTGATTACAAAGTCACACGGAGAGAAACCACTATTTCCATATATGTTTTAATCATTTCATTTTCCGTAACTTTCACAGAGTTTGTTTACTTTAGTTTTCTTCTTTGCAGCTTCCTTCTTGTGGGAGAAAATTAGCCTGGTTTTCTTTTCCTTTCTGTTTATTTTATTTGTTAGGTTGCTCAGAACTTGGAGTGGCGAGTCCAACCGATAGAGTAGCTTAAACATTTCAAGTACACCTGCACAAGATTCTTTTAATGGAACGTCAAACAGTGATGTTTCGAGGGCGTTTATGAACTAATTCAGTTCAGATGGCACTGACGGCGTTACTTACAAAGTACACTTTCCAAGTGGTTGAGCGTTCACATATGATAATTCGGTCGTGCCTAATGTGAGGTCAATGGCGCAGTGGTAAACACGGTTGCCTCATGAAAAGAATGGCCGGAGTTCTAGTCCCGGCAGTGGCAAGGATATGCACTACTGACGAGCTCTAATGAGAGCGAAACTCGAGTCTAGTGCTTCTTTTCGAAAGGGGCCGACTGGAAAGTCTATGGGAATGCGACAGCTGCGATCAATTGTGGGTGATGTTCAACTTGAAATTAACCAAATCCCCTACTACTCATCACTAATCTCCACATCTACATATGGAGTAGCATAACTTTCTTTTCGTAACGGCACAACGCTCATCGGCACCAAACGCTCGCCAGTGCAAGAACCTAAACGACGTTCAGATAAGGCCGCTTGGTCCTGGAAACTGAACCGAGCTGAAGTGACTGTATCACGTAAAACATGACCGACGGGATGCAAAAATTTGTTTGTGTTGTGAGTCCACAATACCCATAACGCAAGTTATGTTTTTTCAGCCGGCCTATGTGGGTAACATAAATCGGCAACGCCACGAATAAAAACACGCTTTCACATAATAATAATCCCCAAGCAAAACAGCTGTCAACGGAAAGTATGAGTATGGAATACACCGTTTCCCTCCAGATTGCTTTGCAGTTTTTTCCCTTGTATTTTCCTCCAATAGCTCGATAGCTCACAGCGTGCATCCGGGCAAATACATTCGAGCAGTATAAATTAATCGATCATCTTTATCACACTGCACTCCTCGAAGGTTGTTCTGAGTGCAACAAAGTTGCTAAGGATTTCTCCGGTTACTTTTTAATAGACGTACCCTCAGTAGTGAATTGAAATGATCTGTCCGACAGGCTATTCTTATCGAAGTATCATATCATACGCTTAGACAACTCCCATGAACCTATTGCTAATGTTCCACAGTCCTGGACGGACATACTGAACAACGACCTTTCAGTCACTAAACGAAGTCCCCTCCGCTTGCACAGGAGCTTTCTGGATCAGGGCCAGTTACCACTAGACTGCGGGCGTAACCAGGGAACGAAGCTCGAACACAGTCCATTGAACAAATAACTTTACGGTCGATTGTCTCTTCGACTGTTTCAAGTGCAGTTATGTGGTTCAGGTTGACCGATCTCCAAGCTTCTGCTTACTTACGTGGATTCATCCGTTGACCTGGATGTAAGACATTTTTCCGGTCAGCTGGTAGATGGTGGACTCACTCAAACCTTAACTCGGACGACAATTTCTTCTTGCTGCCCTCTAGTAAAGGACGAGCGCTACCAAAAACAATGCCAACGTCACTCTTCATCTTCTACTTCTGTCAGCGGAAATTTTTGGATTGCACGATTGTCTGTTTTCAATAATCCTGTTGACTAGGTATGATATGGCGTGCGAAATTCCTCACATTCTATGCCCTCCAAATTGTTCCAAAATTCCTCAACTCTAACAAATATCAGCAATTTCAGCGGGGAGTACATCAATTCTAGATTACAGAACCAAATCACCCAAGCCTTCTAGATGATTATTTTATGTAGGATAAAAGATGTTAAACACGCTGCCTGCATTCAGTTATTTTTAACAGTTAATTGTCTTTTCTTATATTTTGAACTCGCGTTTTACTTACTCCAGGCATCCCCTGCAAAGACCAAGTCGTTCATTCGAAAGGTGCATGATGAAATTTTCTTTTTGTGAGCGCTAATTTTGACATATTCCGAACAACCCCATGTTTCTTACTTGCCTAAATATTGTTCGGTGACAGACAGTCGCTCTTAATGGTGGATCCTCTTTATCTGAAACTTGAGTTCCCCACGCTTTCCAGTGCCGCTATCGCACAATTTCATGTACTTCGCAGTGTTTACTCAATTTGCTGATCTCACATTGTCAATCTTGTGGATCCATTGTGCAATTTGCTCTTTCGTTCTCCCTCTTAACACTTTGTTGATAGCAACCCCTTCTTTACGACCGTCTTTTCAAAAATGCAATCGCTGGCATAGCGGCCCAAGAATTGGACGGAAACTCGCTGAATTTTGGAAGCAATAATTCAAGACTCAGTGTGCTGACTGACGTTGCCGTTAGATTAAACGTCGCCGAACGAGTTAGTTGACGTCCTGGATAAACACTGTACACAAAAATAGATAGAAGTTCTACATTGTGTAAGTGCAGTGGAACTTTGGAGAATAGGGGTAAAATACACAAACAGTGTGGAAGTCTTCGGCATGATAAGTGAACGCAAGGCAAGGTGTTCTTCTACCCAGTAATGTTTCTATCGGGAACATCAACACACACGCTACCCGAAGATATGTGGAACGATTAAGGTTACCTTTTAGTGAAACGTAAATTTCTAGTAACAATGTTTGGTAATTCCTAGACAAATTGGAAGATGAAATACTGACTTCGTTGGATGTTACCGAATTTTTCACGTCAATTAACCGTACTTTTGCCAAGGAAACACCTGGGCCATCGCTGAACAACAAAACCAGAACAAATAAACCGTTGAAACTTAATGAAACTACGTTATCGACGTAAGCAAAAGTCGAGAGCTAGTCACACGAATAACTGAAGGAAACTTCAGTGGGATTTGGGTTTCTCACCCACGGGGTCATGCAAAGACAGGAAAAAATCTCATTACCGAATACCAAATCAAAACTCTGGATTTGATATACCAGCAACTGGTAATGCGGAAATACTCAAAAATAGAATACGCATACACGCTACTCATTAGAATGTTTGACGGTATAGGTTCTACTATGGAAACTGTAAATTACAGCAGGCTGTCTTACCCATCTCTACTAGTAGGCACGAAACAGACTGAAACGCAGGAGACAACAGTTTACCGAAAGTAAGCACACAGGAATCACCTCCTCAACTTCCACGCGAACTCTGTATAAGAGATCAGAGGTACATTAGTTCCGCGGAGATCAGGAAGACGGTGGAAATGGTTCATCAACTACTGTGTCGCAACAGATATCCACCAAAATTCACCTGACTGAGTCTACTATGTGGAGAAAATAACCAAAACATTAAGAACCTCTCATCAAACGGATGGTTTTACTACTCATCAGGGGCATAGTGAACATCGTAAGGCACCGTGTTAGCACACAAACGAACAGCGACCATTCAAAGAATATTAGCATACCTTTCATATCAGAATCATCCAGAATCCATTTCAGGGTTATCGGAAAAGCAAATCCATTCCTCAATCTGCTGATAAAAAGAAATCCTTTGGTTGCACTTCTGATATCTGACTCTGAGATACCTGATGCATTATCGCGATCAATACAAGAAAGTGAGTCACTGACTGTAGTCCTACTCGTGAACCGAGCGCTGAATGTCGAGAAAGATAGATCGGCTAACCAACAGTAGGATGCACAAATACTCCAGACATGAGAATCTTAATGGCGAATCAAACCTAAGGTATTTTTTTCGAAGTTGAGAGAGTTGATATGCATCTGGGATCGGCTGCATCAAGACAGCGATCGAGCAGTCGATGGCGCGGAGCAAGCCGGGCTGCGGTCAATAAATCTGCATTTATTCCAAATGATCAGAGGGAATGTGTTGTTCCATTTGCACACTCCCCTGTTCATTTGAGGAGATAGTATGTTTTTTATCTTTTACAAATGCTATCTTGACCCACCATGCGGAAAGATGTGACCGATTTCATTTACACGTGTCTCATCTGTCAATAAAGTCGAGGATAGGGCGTTG
>LOND01009526.1:7510-17582 GCA_014220965.1 Paragonimus kellicotti | reverse complement strand
TTGTGTCACGACAGTATAACAGATACAAAACCTATTACCCACAGAATGCAAGAAAATAACAAGTACGAATAAGAGCGAGACGCAGCATACAAAGAACATTTTGGGTCATCTTGATACAATAACACTCATGACGACCTCCATCCAGTGATGATCCATTCGTCCATACAGAAGTGCCTTCTAAATAACTTATAAAAAGCTAATACGTCATTGGCTGCAGTATGGGTCAGAAAGAGGGTCAAACCCACAATTAGCCGTCTGTATCAAGCAGCATCCCCTCAAATGGCTGGAAATACTAACGGAGGTGCCAGACACTTGTATAGGAGTTCACAAACGATACCCAACATCACCAAAGATAAGATACAGCGAGGGACGCGGCATATAGTCTAAGTTTACGTACAACACATTCCGGGAAGTCCGTAAACGCATCTTCTACTTTGCTGGAATAATAACTGGTGAACATCACAATCCCCGTGTATGCAAAAACAGCGCAAACAAAAGCTGTGGTTTTCTTGGTGGTTGTCACTCCCAACTAAATTCCGTTAAAGAATTGGAACGACAATAGCCCATTATCATCACCAAAAACGATGATGCATCACTGGCTGACGACGAAACACACGTAATAAAAGTGCCAGTTTAGAAGTAAAAGAAGTAAGAATGGAGAATAGCTGGTAAAAACCCTACAGTTAAATTCAAGCAGTCAATATACAAAAGTTGGTGTCGAAGAACACGCATAAGTAAACAAATGCAACCACTTTTAGTGCACATCACTTTGGTGAAAGTACATTAACTCGTTGTGATGGTGGGTAAAGTCCGCTTGAAAGAACTGGAAAATAACCTGACAGTCTGTGTTTGACCTCTGTCGAATCGTCAAACTAATGCGCATAATTAATGTGAGCGCCGAATGGGCAATAAGGAACCGCATTCATACAACTAGATTAAATAGCTACTTCCTCTAAAAAGTACTGTTGCACTCAGACGGCTTTCGAATGAAAAAAGATAGTAATGGTCAAGAAATGTGTTAACAAGTATGAAAACGTTGGCTAATAATGGATTCAACTTAAAAGCATGTCGCATTCTGTCCGCGCAACTGTCGGTATCAACAAAAAACATATCCCTTGGAAAGCTAGTGATTCTTGGGTGATGCTACTGCTTGAGGGGGTGAGAGCATTTACCCGACGTTCCTTTGCGACTAATATCGGCTATGAACAACTCCAATTATCATAAGCCTGCTTGTTGGTTTGTGGTTTGTCGACCCGGTACGCAAAATCGTGACACCTTATCGTGTAAGGGATACTTTCGACTTGGTGAACGCCTTGGAAAATACTTCCGTGAGTGCAACAACAATGTTCTCTACAAACGTTGAATCCATTCTTTACTAACGTTCCTTTGCGTAAAACTGTTGACGGTTTATGTGATTCTATTTTACCGCAAAATACTTCCATCCTAATTCTTCTCAAGTATCGTAGAGATTTTATCCTTTTATGTGCAGAAAACATACAATTTGGATTTGGAGAATATCATTTTATACAGCTGGATAGGGTGGCTGTGGGCAACCTTATTGGTACAACACTTGCCGAGATTTTTCTAAGAATGACAGAAAGATCAATTTCAAACGAAGTGGAATCAAGTGTACTTTGCAAACGCTACGACATGACATTTTGATTCATACTAGCCATGACTATTTTATAACGTTTTATATTTACAATGTATTCCTTATACCCTTTTTCGTTCATTACTTTTGAGAGGGGAATCTAATAACAATCTAGCCTTTTTAGACGTTTTACTCATCGAACAATTTAGATGAGACAATGCACAGCTCCGTTTGTCGCAAATCCACTTAGCGCGATCAGTATATACATTTTACTAGTTTTGCGCCGATCAACTATAAACGCGGGTAGGTTGAAACATTATTGAGTTGAGTCCACCAAATGTGTACCGCTGATACGCTAGCTTTGAAGGAGCAATTCCTAAGGAATCTGTTTCTTGCTAATGGATATCTTAAGACGTTTATTAGCATCAACAGCAAACTAAAGTACGCCAAGTCAGTTGTGTACACTGTCCCCAAAAAGAATCTTCTCATAACAGTTACCACTGCAAGATATATACATTACATTTAAGCTTCAATCCGCCTTATTTTGAACCTATCCTTCAGCTAAGCTGTATCTCTTACGGTCAATATGTCTGAGCAAAGCTAAACGTTGTCCATTTGATCATTCTACCTCTCAAATTTTACATCAGTTCATTGGCAGTTGCAATGAAACTTACAGAGACAGAACGGATGGATGCCTTCGTCAGCGAATATGGGAACATATCCCAAGTGGCTGATCAATTCTGTGAAACAAGGCATCAACACGGCTGAAGACAAACAATACAACCTACCTACCTCGATTGTCAATCATATCCGGATGACTGACTGACTGGGCGAATACGATCAATTCATTTGCTGTATTACTGCGCAATTCGAACCCGAAACTTCTGGCTATCAATGAAGCCTTATTAATCAAGTATCGAAGACTAGTGTTGTGCACTCAAAAATTACTGACTCACACGGTGTCTCTTGTTTGGTTATGAACTTCCGACCCTAACATCCTATCCGTTCGATTGTACGCTATTCACATCTCAATTCAGTGTTTGACAGTGATTGCTTAGTTTAGCGGCTGAAGAGATTAACGACTGTCGCCATGAGAAAGAAACAGTTTTTCTTGCTCTTTGTTTGTTAACGGATAAAGGAGACCGGTATTTAAGCAACTCGGATACAATCAGTACCGATAAACATCAAAAGTGAGCAACAATTATGCTTAGTATCCGTTAGAAAAGCTCCAAGTGCATGGTATCGGACAATTTGAAAACTTGAGATACAATTTATACGAAAAACATCCCTAGAAGAATTCGATATTATATGTTTTTCTGTAAACTCTCAAGCATCAAACTGAAATCAAGTTGCTTTCTGCAAACACTATAGTGATATCTGATAGTTGAAGTTAATATATGAAAGCTCACAATATCAGCCAAACAACCTGATTGGCACGGAAATTGTGAACATGTTCCCGTTCAAGTCTCGTTACAGTGACGATTCAAAGACAACTTTTCATACTCCACAGTCAGCCGTTGTATTGATTCATCTGATTTTTCCAGTTGCGCATGGTACACCGGCCGTACTGCAATCTATCCAGAACGAGAAGATTTCGAATGCTGACATTTGTCATGGCCTTAAGTATCCGGGTGTACAAAATTGATATCTGAACTCAGAAGATATTCATGCGGACACCTAACCCCCAGACCCGCAATTAATCACGTCTTACATCTGGAAACAAAAATAATGTGGCTGACATCAAACACCACTATTGCCAAGTTCGTTAGGAAATCCTGGGCACATCCGTTATCATACTTATTTGGTTACAACTAAACCTGATGAACAAACAACAACACATAATCGTCTTATTTGCTATTTTGCTGTGTTCACATATCTGTTCAGTGCGTCGAGATTTCTGCAGCGCTGAATCAACTTTCAGGAGCTGTTCTGACGCCGAGAAAAGTAGTTAGAAATTTTATCACTTGTCTTAAAGGGTCAAGTCCAGTAAACTCGAACATCGGCAAAGCGGCAATTAGCTGGAACATGAACGCATCGGATGCAATGTATAGGAGAAATCGTGGTTTCATCCGCCATTGCATGATCGGAAAATTAAGCGATGTTAATGATAGTAGTCAAATATATGCATTACATCCAGTTTACGTCATCTATCATCCTGTACTATCAGACGTTTGAGGAAGATGGGTACGAATGAAACCGATATCATTCATCATATGAAACTCGTGAAACAGTGTACTGTATCGCCTGCCAACATAAAAGGATTATGTCTACGAGAGCAAAAACAGCGATCAGTCAAAAGGTGCAAGTGTAATGAGCAGGGCTATTATGCATGACGACTTGAAATCGCTCATTATGGATGGGCCAAATTTGCATTTGTTATCGGTACTGTCAATTATGTTTATAATTAGATTTTTACGTTGTTCAGAACCTATGACTATTCGTAACTATTGTGTACTGTCGCTCAACCTCCCACCTGATCACAGGTCTGCGATTAGACTACAGACCCGAAAAGCATATAACTGATCAATTTCTTTACTAACGAATGGCGGCCCGGTTGAATATGGCCTCCACCACTTACGTTCTTGTCTATCACTGGCTTTTGTAACGTTTCTCACTGGTCAGTTACTGATATCTTTTACCCAGGAGATATCACCGTTGTTCCGATCAGTGAAGGAACCGCATTACCCTGGACGTTTTTGTTTTCATTATTTGGTCGCAGTCCACTGCATGGTAGCACAGTTGAATATTTTCCTAACTATCCACAATAATATAATCCTTAAGGATTGTCTGCGAAAACCGTACATTTGTGTTCAGCTGGACCAATTCGGCTGTCCTGAGAGTTACGGCCCGTGTGTGGACTTTACCAGATAACGCGACTGAACTGATTACTAAAATCTATTTTTTTTAAAATGTCGCAAATGATGTATAATATTTACAAACAGTTCATTGTGCCAGTAATCAAAGTGATCACAGTAGATAGCGGTAGTGTTTAGAAAATTTCACTCGAAGTTGACGCACGCCATTCGAACATACAGGTTATGCTCTCACACAAACGGTAGAGAGTTTTTCATTCCCGTCCTTACAGGGACACCAACGAGAGCTCTGGAGAACGATTTAACTGACCGTTGGTTTTTGGATGACATCCGGTATAGACAAAAGCCGGTAATGATAAACCGCGAATAACACCAGCAACCAAATCAACGTAACAAACAAAATGAATGAGTAAGGCATGAGATCAACATTTACAAACCGAATACTGCCAAACAATGGACAGTGCCTAGCCACTGTTTCAATGAAATTGATAAGCACCGACTACTGTTATCTTTTGCCGGTAGGACAAATTACTCACACAACAGAATCATCGCGGTTGACTTTACAAGAACAAGGCCACGATGAAACTTTAGCGACTAAACACGATGTAACGTCAACCCCTGTCCAAATATAACCATTGTTGAGATTTTATTAGACAGACCTCAGCGTCATCGTCAGCATAAACAGCAATATATCAGTGAGTTACGGTGGTGATCGACTCTCAAACGATTACGGAAATAAGCTGCAAGCTTCAACTAACACGCAAAATGAAGCGAACGGATGGGACCTTAATATTAAGAACACCTCTCTTAGCTCTATGCTTTGACCTCAATATGGTGACACCTTGCAACCACAGCCCAGCTGTGAACAAAAGTAAGACTTTATCCGTAAGACGGTTATTTTG
The DNA here is from genome assembly GCA_014220965.1 of Paragonimus kellicotti. NCBI lineage: Eukaryota > Metazoa > Platyhelminthes > Trematoda > Plagiorchiida > Troglotrematidae > Paragonimus > Paragonimus kellicotti. The sequence goes on along the minus strand of LOND01009526.1, from coordinate 12,276 downwards.
AGATTTTCACTGATCATGTTATTAGTTGAACTTATTGTATAAACAACCGGACCAACCAACTACAGAATTCATGCTACTGAGCCAGCATACCTAATATCTTCATCCACTAACCATGTGAGTTGCAAGGACCCCAGCCTGGGAAACCATCTCGACCTATAGTGACTAACCCTGTGGTGCCTGAATTAGATTCTATCATCGGTTCAGCTTGAGTCATAAGCCAATCTACCGTGGCACCGATGAAATTGTTCGACGTGACAGACTATTAGCTGTTATCATCTGTGCTTGGCTTAAGCGTCTAAATCTGCGTGTACTTAAACAATGGAAAAATACCTCGTTTAGCACTCACTGCTGAATATCTGCTCCTCAACCTCATCCTTGTTATCTCGAAAGTATCAACCGACATTAGCAAACGGATAGAAAATATTGACTGCAAAATACTTCGAAATGGTTCACATCTACCTGAGTGGCAGCATGTACATTCACAACCATGTTCAGCAAACCCCTGTGTTTCGGCAAATTTAGAAGTGCTAATCGATCCACGAGGTCAAAGGTAATCGAGAAAATCAATAACCGTTCGGGGCCGTATGTAGAGCATTGTTTTAGACGTTAGAAGAATGTGAAAAATGGAGGCTTGCAGTTTCAGCCACATGGAAGGTACTTCAACATGGTTATTCGGAGCATACAATCCATACACAGATGTGAAATATCACGGCTGACGTTCGGTGATTTATCGTGTAGTTCAAAACTATAAATGGAAAACACTTTGTACCGATAAAGCACACGTGGACAAAACGCTAGTTATGAGCAAGTTAAGTGTACACATCATCATTTCCAGTAGCCTGGTCTGTCCTCTCGAATGCACACATGGTCCCGGTCCGCGCGAGCACATACGAGCATTATCATCGTTCCTGGTTACCTGCTGAATGGTACCAAAGTTTTACCTTAGGTCGGTGAATTACAAGGCCAGTTTAGGTTCAGGCGTGTGTGTAGCAGTTTTCCAGTCCTGGTGGTCCCATACGGTACGTATAACGGCTTGGGTCACGTCATATTGTTCGTTTTGTCCCAATTCCTGATTGCTGTTTAATACAGCTGAAAACAACATACGTGTACCACACGGATGCTCAGTGTTTGAAGAATCTGTTGTGCTGTTCGAAATGTGTCATGACACATTGTTATTCACATTGTTATTCGGCTTTCGTTTGGACATTTTTGGGTTGCCTTAGGTCTTCTCTTGCGTGCTTTTACAAAGGCCTTGGTGTACCCATTAACAATGAACAATGCGAGCATGTGTTCTGGTTCCTGTCTTCACAGGTTGGGTGAGCTGCACTGTTCGCGTGTTGTTTTTGTGAAAGCCAACTGGTTGACTACTGGTAAACCTTGGAAATATGTCAGTTTTAGATTTACCATAGGCGATACTAATGTTAACCATTGAAAAAAAGTTTTTCCACACATGAAAGTTCACCTGCTTACCAAGTCGTCTGTATTGCCTTCAAAATAATATGGCATTTATTATTACAAGCATTTATACTGATATAAACGTAATCTATAATTGCGTATTTTCCATGTCGACCTATTTTTAACGTAATTTTCAATTTTCATTTCCGGAACGGTTTTCATTTATTTTTCCAACTCAGCTTGCCGTGTTGGTTAGGCACGCCTTTCTCATTATTTTCTCACTACGTCAGCTATAAATTTCGTCACTTTGGCACCTACCGTACACATGATATCACAGTTTGTTCAGTAACCGGTCTATGGACTAACCTTACTTACAACGGAATATGACTTCAGTGATTGTGCACTTGCTCACGCAGTGGCATTAGTGAAGTAATTGGCGAGGTAGGTGTCGTCTGCCTGGATGGATCTCGTGATCACTCAAACCGCTGGTTAGAGACGCTATCCGAGATGGCGGCGTGTCGCAGTCAATGGCGTACCTGCATCCATACCATTTCTAGTTCTTCCGCTTAGACTTCTATTAATTTTCAACCTTCTTAACAGCGTCTTCGTCCAGGATATTCCACGTCACTGATGAGGTGAGCGGCAGTCCGAGCCACAGTGCCTTTTGGTCAGGCTCATGACTGCTATGATAATGATGATGATGATGGTTGGCCAGGAAGATATCGCGGTGACCATTTTTATCAAGCTGAGTCGTCATAGTTCGTCTGAGGATCTCACACAGAACAGATTCCGTGAGGGCGACCACGATGCTCAGAATGGGAGGTGAAAGACTGGTAATGGAGACACTCCACATACACCTTTTGCTCGATAGACGTGTGAACCCGAACGGTCACTACATAGACAGTATAACCAGTAAATATGTAGATGCGCGAATTCCGAAGATAGGCAAGCATGGTAAGCCGCAGAAAATCTCCCAATCAGTAATCTGATAAATGATCCTAGTCGGTGACTGAAATGTTAGAACAAACGTATTACCGACCGGCGTGTGCTTATTCTCATTGGTTATTATATAACTTATACATGTATCGTTCAGCGATTAGTGTGTTTCTTCTCAATGTTTTATATGCGTATGTACATTAAAACCAGCGAGGAAATATACACATAGGATAGTGAACGATTTCCCGTATACGTATGGATATAAAATGCATATACAATCCGACCTCAACAAAAGCGCCAGCTGTGGGTTTCGATCCATCACTTGGAAATGTGGAACTGTTAGAGAGGTATTGGTTAAATTAGTGAAAACCTAATGCATCTACTCCAGGAAGCAACCTCAAATCGTACAAAGTCTGGAGCTAAATCTCTGGACGGGAACTGCAACAGATATTTGTGGCACTTGCCGTTTTCACTCAGAATCAGGAAATCTCTAGAGAATTCAGTCCATAGTCAACGGCAATAGCGATGGTAACAATATGCAGACGTCCCCAAGAGGTGCCGGCATCCGCGTTCGTAATGTCAAGAACCTTCACTCTACTCCTAATCGAGTCTCAAAATTTGCTGTCTGCTGCTATCGTACTTGTTTAAACGTTGGTGTTAGCTCACATCACCACCAACCTCAATCGGCAATGACATTTTATCAAAAGAATGTTAAATCCTAACGTTTCTTACTATCAGACCGAAGTAATGCAGCTGGGTAAATGTGCTACTTATCAATTGAATGCATGTACTGGCAATTTCTCAGCAAATCACACAGATAACGAGAATTGGCCTGTTAGTTGACGCCACGTGTTACAACAGTGCTCAAGCTATAAATAGTCAGACCATGGGTGAATTAAACGAGACTGATTAGGAGCATAGGTGTACAGCACAAAAACAGAAGGTTATAATCAAAGCTTCACTATATCTTTTCTTTGTGGAATGTCGGTTTCGAAGTGACCCTCATTAGACATTAGCAACATAACACTTTGACACCCTTGTAGTCGTATCCAGGTGAACTGTTGTCCAATCCAGACCAGTGTGGTGGTTGAAAGTTAAACAAATTGCTTCAGTTTTCAAATCTTATCAGCTGACATACGGGGCCACGTGTGGGATGAATATCATCAGACTTTGCAGTCCTTGTGTGAAATGATATTTTGTAGCATACTGTATCACGTAGTGGGATACTAGGCCCTTGGAAAATAACAGGAAACAAGTAAGTTGGGAGATAATTCAAACCCAAATCAAGTAGAATAACAGACCGACCATTAGAACGAAAGTCTAGTTAATTAATGTGCCCTGTTTGAAACTACCTCCTCTAATGTTCTCCCTCAATGCGTGAAAGGCTGTAGTACTTAGGATATAACCAAATGGACGTGCTGATCAGCACTAGTGGTCGGCTGGTGATTGGCTAATCGGGTTTTCAGTGGCTGAACTTCTCCAAGTTGAGTAAAATCCGACTTCTGAGTACTGCAAGTGTTATTAAGACAACTTTAGTTCCAAATTTCTTGTAGCAACATCATTCATGAAAGCAAGCAAATAAAAACACGAGTAAAATATTATTCACCTTGGTTCATTAGTGTTCTTTGCAATAAAGTAGGTATATCCACCGTTGAACCCGATAGAATTAAACAACTCACAATCGGTGAGTTCCATCAACAAACCTATCATATAAGCGTCATACGGTTTGCCCCGAATGGTTGTGCTACCGTTCGCCAGTAAAGCCTGTGAGAACGAACAAAAAGTGCATCAAGTTAGCTCAGTCATATTTGAAAGCAACAAACATCTACGTGCATCGCGGCTCAAACTCATCCTCGAATATTTTAAACGAGTTAAACAAAGGAATGGCCAAAACAAAGGCAAACTACTGACAATCAACGAACCGCAAACTGTTATGAGTAGCATTAAACCCTACGAACACACGAACTGGTAATACCACTTTGCAAAGTAGGTATTCTAAATACCTGATTCACGTGACTATCATCTTTGAATGATGCAAATTACCGAAAGGTCCAAAACACCCCTTCAGTGAACAACGACTGGTCAATCAGAACTCGTGACTTCATTTATCGATCAACATAACTGGCTCACAACAAACCCACTGAGATCAAATAAAACAGGGCATTAGATTCCATGACCGAAACTCAATGAACCCTCAACCGATGGAAACATTTTTACTGGAATGTCGTTAGAGATCATTGTGCGGTATGAAAGAAAGCCTAGTTTACAGTGCAGTACTTTGTGGTTTGTCCTTTATGGGGATTCCTTGGAAAGGTTGCCAAAGAAAACTCAGTTGGAAAAGTGCTAGAAAAAAGTTTTGAATTGTCATTAAACTCATAGCACAGGTAAACACGATTTATCAAGCCACCAACCAATGTGCTATATAAATATTCAAA
>LOND01009525.1:9437-20367 GCA_014220965.1 Paragonimus kellicotti | reverse complement strand
AAAATAGCTACACTTATGTTCGCACACCAAAGATGACTACAGCCATATGACAACGTCATTTCCAACCATTTCTAAGAGCAACGTTTCGTCGACCAGTATCTACCTGAAATCTTGCAAACAAGGAGAAATAGTACAAATATCGTATAGACAAGGAAGCTGGAAACGTTGTCATACATGTTTCACTATCAAATGTGTTAGTGTTCTTGTTGAAATGCAATGCCAACATTGTATGGTCGTATATTTCCATTTCGACCATATCTTCAAACGCCGCAAAATGAAGCACTCTCAGGCTATAGAATGACGTATTCCATCTCGAAAATTGCAATGAGCGCATTTATAAGACTTGAAAAAGTGAGCTAACGCCAATAACGGGTTATTTTCGCGAAAATGGTGGGAAATTTTTTATCACCAAACCAGTACTTTTGGCACTTATCGATGTATTCAATTTTCCAGTAACGCTGCTTATTTATAATTGATGTACTGTAGGTACTTTGCCTTCAATCTCGATTTTAAGAATTTCCGAAAAATTTTAAAAACCGAGGGTTCGCGCCAAAATGACCGTTTTCCTTTTGAACGACCTTCGAGCCGAATCCCTCGAAACGGTTGATTGGTGCTTTCTGATTTACAACTTTGAAAGAAAGGTAGTTTGTGTTCACTGAGTCACATACGAGGCTGAGCCTACTTAGGAATGTCCTTAGTGCGGTAAAATTCGCTTTCTGAAAAGTTCGGATTGGAGGATTTGTTACAGCGTTTTGAAGCCAATAATTACATCGAAGGCTTGTTAAATTTGGCTACGATGCGATGGTTTCATGACCATTTTGTCTACCAGGTGTGCTTCATTTGTGATCTTCAGATCAAGCAAGGGGATGTCTGTCCTAGACGGTGCCACGTAGGTAGGCCGACATGTTGAGTCCAGGCTTTCTCATGGACAAACATTGTCAGGAATTCCGAAAACCCGAAAATCCTTGTGAGAAGCAGCAATATAGTTGAGTTTGGGTACGTTGAAGTCGCCCATGGTAACAGGATGGGATAAACGCTGTGTGGACAAAAAAACGATCTACAGCGGCAACAATGGCTTCGTCGTCGGGTGCGCTGCATGGTACAAATCGCCTACAAGAAGCGCGTCGCAGTTACAAAGCTGAAGTTTGAACAGGGGTGCATTTTTCCTTCGAGGTGAATTCCCCAATGACAGTTGACACCGGGAGTTTCTGGTCTGGGCAGACAGCCAATAGTCAGCTCGATGGTTACAATGGTGAGCCTGTATATATTTTCTTTTGCTCGCCAGGTACTCATTTTCTTTCTACATTATAGGTCGCGCGCAGGACACGGTGGGGGGAGAGCACACTCCCGTCTGTCGTTGCAGCAGCTCGCGCCGCAGAGGAAAGCCTACCTCCCATCTTTTTCTCCTTGAGTTTTGGTGGGTTGGGTAGCCCGCTCCGACAGCACCACCTTAGGGACGCATGGACGATTCCGGATATTGCAAGCGGACTGACCCCTCTTCATCGTCACCAACCTTCTTTGACGTGGCATACGTAGCGGTTCTGGAATACCCCTGCCCCCACTCAACCGCCACGGTAACTTCTGTTTCTCTAACTCAGTTTTCTTTTGTTTCTGTCGAAGGCTTTCAAGCTGGAAGCCTTCTAGGGGGGACATCTGTAGAGACACTCTTGGTTTGCCACGTATTCCAACTGTTTTGATACTTATTTTGACCGTTGGCATCATTGCGATTGTTTGTATGCATGTCTGCTTTTCTCTCGTTTTGTACGACCGTCCAAGGTCAAATTAATTATAACAATTTCCGGTCGCTCGCTGTTGGTTTGTTATCGATTGCTTTTGTCGTGCTTCACTTATCTCTTGCTTTCCCAGTCCACTTGCAATAAACGTCGTCGCCCAGTATCTTGGTTTTCTGGTTTTATCATTGTGGAGATCAGGTACAGTTCTACACAGGGACGTCCAGTTCTCTACACATTGTAGACTGCTGAATAATATTCTCTGAACGTCTCAGCAACCACCTGGGGGTTGGAGGAGGTTTCCCCGTCGGGAAGCCGCAGCGAAAGCGCCGAGGGCTTAGTTTTTCTCTGGCGGCGCATGTACTTGAAGAGAAAATTCTTATTCTCGCGGGCTACTAGCAGGATCTTTGACTGTGTCCGTTGGGTGTGTTTTGAACGGATTTCCCGCTTGCACCTGTTTCGTACAGAGCGGACGGCGTTTAGATCCTCCGGCTTGCCCGTCAGCTTTTGCTTAGAGAATAGACGGGAACGTAGGTCAAGAAGACGACGTATGTTCCGCGGAAGCGGTGAGCGAGAGGAGAACTTCCGTAGTTTACGAGGAATAAATGCCTCATCGGCCTCGTGAATGGCGGCTTTAAACGTAAGGTAGTTCGAATTTACAGAATCAGACACAAGATTGAGTGTACTCAAGAATGTTTTTAGTGCGCCGAAGTCAGCCATCTGGAAATTTCTAGATGAAGTCCTTGTTGCGGCATTTTGGAGCCAGTAACAGATAAAGTCGAAAGCTAGTAGCATGTGGTCACTGTGCCCCAGCGGTGGTTTGATGACCACTCTATCTACTAGATGAGCTTCATTCGTGATAACCAGATCAAGCAATGAGGGTATCTGTCCTGGACGATGCCGTGTGGGTAGTTCGACATGCTGTGTCCAGGCTTTCTCATGGATTAACAATGCCAGGGATTTCGAAAATCCGCAGGCAGAGTCCTCTTGAGAAGCAGCTATAAAGTTGAGTTTGGGTGCGTTAAAGTCACCCATAATGAGAAGATGGGAGAAACGTTGTGTGGACGAGAGACTGTCTAGGGCTGTAAGTATATCCTCGTCGTCGGATGCGCTGCACGACGGCGATCGGTAAATAACACCGACAAGGAGCGCGTCACGACTACGAAGTTGGAGTTTGAACCACAGTCCGTCGCATTTATCTGGAGAGGTAAATTCCTCTATGACAGTTGGCACTGGGAGCGCGCAAGTCCAGCCCAAATTTTACCCTATGATACGGTAATTTATGGGGGAAATTACCCTAAAAATTACCCATAATTTTGGCGTGGTGTATTAATACTATCAGATTCAACCAAATAAGCAAATTCAGGTTGTAAACAAAATCTTCGAAGAGTCTGTCACATTTTCTTCTACCATTACAGTGTGCTTCTTGATGCGTGGGTTTGGTTTTAAATGGTGGTCTGAATTTGAAATGGCCTACTGGTCCACTTCAAAAAGTGGTTCAATTGGTTGGTGGTAAGCGAGTTCTTGTTCATCCATTTTCTCTGCCGCCACCTCTCCCGTGTATTAACGACTGTGCTGTTAGGTTTTTGGGCGGACATAGTTCAAATTATTGCGGCAAGTTGATTTTATCGCTGCGTAATCTAGCTGTTTTCCGTACGTGTCATATCGATCTACCTGGGATTTGTCCACGACTGATAGTATTACAGGTTGATGCGCATTTAAATTATGTATAAGCTCTATTAAAATGTTTAGAAGGAATATTGTATGATTGTTATGCTTCATTTTTGCTCCATATCTATTATTAACGAACATATTGAATTTCGAACACACCCATAAAAAAAAAAAAACCCCCTCCTTTTTTTTGGGGGTTTTTAAAAAATAATTTATTGGTTTTTTTTCAAATTGGTTTTTTTTTTTGTTTGAATTTTGTATAAGTTCAGGAGGACATATCTCGGTTACTCGATATGAGCTAGCAAATGTCTGTAGCATTATTGAAATGCTTAGAAGGAATACTGTATGATTGTTATGTTTCACTTTTGCTCTATCTTGATTATTTACGAAGATATTGAATTTCAAACACACCCATAAAACTTGTAATATTATGGCTCATGTATATCATTTCCGACTTTCATAGGACACTCAGGGAACACGCGCATGCGCGGTTGCCAAATAAAAAATCACACATCGGCAGATGGATCCAGTGAACGAGGACACGGGCTATCCGTGATCATATCATCCTTGTACTTTTTCCAATTTTAATACATTGTCACACTAAATGCCGTCTTCTTTCTGTGTCTGACGCCTATCCGTTATTTCGCGATAAGTCGGGGGTGGTTACGTTAGTGGAAACGTGCAGAATTACCTGTCGTAAGTATAATCGCTAAATTACGTGCGGAAACGGAAAATGTGGTATAAGCCGTGCTACGCGGAAATTTTTCTGACCGTTCTATGAGTGACCTAAAAATGTTCAGTTAGGACGCTCATAGGACACTCGATGGAAGCAACGTGTGGTTTTATCCGTTTTTGCTTCACATCAATTTTTCGTTTGTATCCGAATTATTTAGGGTAGTTTGGAATTTGGAAGTTGACCGTCAAAACTGTGGGTGAATTTCTGAATTTGCGTACAAGTTTTAAGGTAGGTGTTTTTGAGGGGCCTAGTCCGTGTCGAACCGGTGGATGGTTGTAACATTAATTGGAGGCTACGTGTGGTTTCCTATCCATTTGCTTTATATAACTTTTGTTGTATCTGGATTATTAAGGGAGTTATTGAATTTCGAAGATAACCAAAAAACTTGTTTATTTCAGGGACGTTTGCGACCGTTTGGCTTATTCTGCAGTATCACTACAAGGGTATATGCACATGAGGCAGTGCGTAAACGATGAGAAAATAGTTCGTTCGTGTTTCCGTGAAAATTTTTTAAAAAAAATCGAAGTATAGAAAATGGGTAATTTATGGGGTGAATTACCCATAGGGTAATTTTTAGGGTAATTTTGGGTCATTACCCCTAAAATTACCGGGTCAAATTACCGGATAGTTTTTAGAAATTACCTAGGTAATTTGAGAAGTTTTGCTGGCTGGGAGCTTCTGGCTCAGAAAGACAGCACAGCCTCCCATGCGTCCACGGGAGGAGTCTGTTCGATACAACGAGTACCCAGGAACATGCAGTTCGTTATCACTGATGTCAGCGGAAAGCCAGGTCTCCCTTGGTAGCAAACTGAGTTGGTCGACCGTCTCATGAGTGACTCATGAGTGTCTCACGTGAGTCACTCAACTTTTTCTCTATTACACCAATTGTCACATGACTGTGTGCTGTATGCGTTGTGATAAATTGAATAATGTATATTCACATTATCAAAGGCCTGTTTACTCGTTGGGAAATATTTGTTTAATCGCGTCAACATACAGGAAATATGACGCGGGAATTTCCGTTTGAACGGCCATTTTCACCACTATTTGGCGTGCCCAGTGGAATCCTGTTTTCAGGAAGTGGAATTTTCACAAGTTCAGTGGAATTTCTGACATCATTTCGGACGCAAGCATGAATGAATACTTCATTTTCTCATGCAACTGTAAGTTCTCTACTAGATTGTCCAAATGAACTATTGATGTATCTTGCTTATTAGCTGAGATATTCCACTTCTAACGCGTACTGAAAACTTTTTTTTTTTTTTTTTTTTGTGTTTTTTTTTTTTTTTTTTTTTTGTTGTTTTTTTCACAGGCAGTGGGAATTTTGCACAAGCTCAATGGAAATTTCAGGATAGAAGAGAAGCGGAACATGCGGACGACGATCGTCGTCATTCGAATGAGCCGCCTTAAATTTTGTACATTTGATCATGCTTGCATAAACTATTTACATTTCGAAGTCGTCTTCTTACAATTTTCCCGATATGGTGATATCAACGTACTAGGCCGTCGTGATATTCTGGGAATTCAGCTAGCAAATGAGTCGTGTTTGTTTAGTGCGTCAGGTAGGAAACGTGCCGAAAACCGTTGGTAATGAAATAAGGGCTACGAAAATTTTTTCCGTCGACCGACTCATGAGTGACTCAAAAGTGTTCAGTTGTTACACTCATGAGTCACTCGTGAGACGGTCATGAGTCACTCATGAGTCGGTCGTGCTACCTGGGCTCTGTCAAAGCAAGAATATGAGGGGAAGTGTCGTGGACCAGTTTGTGATTTCTGGTAGTTTCGTTCAGAAGGCTCACAGAATTAGTGTACACACACTTTGAGAGCTACCTCCTCGTTTGACTGGGCAAAGAAAGAGACGACAGTGCGTGAGGAAGAGCTTGAGAAATCAGTGCTAGAAGCGAGGGGAGTGCGTAGTCGGCGTCCGAGTTTCCTGAGCCTTCTTGGAGGGTACGGAACGTTTCATCACAGCCCAGCCAGCACGACCGTCCTATGAGTGTCCTATGAGTGTCCTATGAGCGTCCTAACTGAACATTTTTAGGTCACTCATAGGACGGTCAAAAAATTTCCGCGTAGCACGGCTTATACCACATTTTCGGTTTCCGCACGTAATTTAGCGATTATACTTACGACAGGTAATTCTGCACGTTTCCACTAACGTAACCACCCCCGACTTATCGCGAAATAACGGATAGGCGTCAGACACAGAAAGAAGACGGCACTTAGTGTGACAATGTATTAAAATTGGAAAAAGTACAAGGATGATATGATCATGGATAGCCGTGTCCTCGTCACTGGATCCATCTGCCGATGTGATTTTTTATTTGGCAACCGCGCATGCGCGTGTTCCCTGAGTGTCCTATGAAAGTCGGAAATGATATACATGAGCCATAATATTACAAGTTTTATGGGTGTGTTTGAAATTCAATATCTTCGTAAATAATCGAGATAGAGCAAAGTAAACACAACAATCATACAGTACTCCTTCTAAGCATTTCAATAGTGCTACAGACATTTGCTAGCTTATATCGAGTAACCGAGATATGTCCTCCTGAGCTTATACAAAATTCAAACATTTAGCCATAATATTTACCAAAGTTTTTATGGGGTGTTTGAAATCAATATGTTCGTTAAATAGATAGGAGCAAAGTGAAGCATAACAATCATACAATATTTCTTCTAAACATTTCAATAGAGCTTATACATAATTCAAATGCGCATCAACCTTGTAATACTATCAGTCGTGGACAAATCTCAATAAAATTATGCCGGTAGCAGCTAAAACGTACCACCACCTTTGTCGATAACCTCCTCTTTGCGGTTACGACGATTTTTCATTTGTACAGCTTCGTAAGACGTCATAACGTCCGCTTGCGGAGTGATAGGGCGTTTCCATGATGCAATTTCGAAATTCCCGGCACCGTAGAATTCTTCACAAGTTCAACGGGAACAAACAAAGCACGCACCGGGTCCAAAATATGTCCAGTATTTTCGTTTACCAATGCTGTCAGAACTACATGTTTATGGGAAATTTATTCAGCAGCTACGTGTCTGGATTCCCCTCTGAAGAGGATTTTTTTGTGACCGTCCCGCGGGAGACTCATAGGACACCTATAGGACAGTCGACCGTTCTATAAGTGTCACATGTGCTGGCTGGGAGCCTGAGCATATGAGAGCGTCTCTTTGGGACGCTTCGTCCGTTTCCGTTGGCTCGAACTCGAGGACTTTTGGATCGCCTCTCTTTCTGAAATACTGGGGAAATCATAAGCCAGGATATGCCTTTTTGAGACACATTCGGCGGTAAATTCCACCCCAGATGTCACTCGCATATTGTTATAACTGAGTCCTATTGAACACGAACGCGAATAACTGACACGAACAACGATGAACGAATAACGCGATTAGAAACCCCTTCCGATTGGCCCCAACACTGTGAACGACAAGAACCAATGAGAACACGGACAAAGCAGACTCCGGATAAGCAATGTATTTAGCCACCAGACGCTTTGCGAATTTACATGAGAAACTGGTCTGTATTTATAGAAAATCCTTGACCTTGTGGCGGCGTGAGCGCGCGAAGAAATATTTGAATCCCACGCCGATGCATATCTCAGTAACGACTTGAGATATCGGATTTCTGACAACAGAATCGTGTTCTTCGGGTCAGGTTTACCCCGACCCTAACACATATATTCAGAATGTCTTACTGGAAGGCGTCCGTGCCCGACGCCCTTCCCATTAACTTTGTGTCATCCGCATACAGGTAACATTGACTGACCAGGTTGTTGGTCAAGTCATTTATGTATACCAGGAACAGCAGAAGGACGAGGATTGACCTCTGAGCTACTCCACCTTCGACCAAAAGGTACTCTTCCTGCTCTTACTTTACACGATCTTTCAACTAGAACCCTCTGAATCCATTTACAGACCCTGGGGGATATTCCAGGTTCTCGAAGCTTCTAGTCCAAAAGCCTGTGGTTGACAGAATCGAAGGCTTTCTGGAACTCCAGATTGGTAAGACAAGATCTACCTTTTAGAAAGCAATGTTTAAAGTGCTTTTAAAAATTACTGTTCGCAGAGAGATCGGCAGATCCTCTCTCGTAATATGCGTTCAAAGATTTTGCTGACGACACTAGTCAGGTTAACTGGCAGGTAATTTCTGACCTCTGATCGGTTACCATCTTTGAAGATGGGAATTATGGTGACTTGCTTCCAGTGCCTCACAACTACCCCTGTTTCCAATGCGAGACTGAACAGTTGGGCAAGAGGTGACGCCAGCAATTTGGCCAGAGATTTCGGGATAGCCGGATGGATGTGGCCCGGTTTTGCGGCCTTTGTGCTGTTTAGCTGGGATATCGCTCACTTAACTCCTTGACGTTTTTAAACCGTTTTTGCTGAATATATGTCTTCCAAGCCATATACTTACGTTGGAAATCTCGCTTGACCCTGGGGCGAACCCGTGGCTTTCAACTACTTCCTCCGACTTGTTTTTGGTGGACGTTCCCTTTTGTAAGAGCCCGGGGATTGTCAACGCAGTTTGCCCACAAACTATCGACGTCCTCTATGGAAGCTGTTGGGTTCTAAGTCATACTATCAGCTTTGCAAAATCAGTTTTTGTGGTCGATTCGACGAAAAAGTTAAACTTGGCATGCCTGTTTTACTAATAGAGAACATCCGAGCGAGAAACAAAACGTCATGTGATTACTTTTTCCGAGTGGTGCTGCAGGCAACACGTTAAAGACGTCACTGCTGTGACAAGTTATCATTAAGTCTAGCGCTGAGGCTATCCGCTCAGGCTGGAATATCGTGGTCACTCTAACATGTGTCAGTATGGAAGTGGAACTAGGTTGAGCAGTTTGTTAACAAAACTGCTACACCCTGAGATCCAATGCGCAGTTGATTTTAGCAAGCATTGAAACCCCCAAAACTGGCACGCGATAGCCTGATTAGCAACTTCAGCCATGATCAACAACCTTCGACGGATTTTCAGTCAACATGGCCTGCCAGAGACGCTTGTCTCGGAAAATGGATCGCGGTGTACCTCGGTCCAGTTCAAGGAGTTCTGCATCCAGAACAACATCCGTCATCTGCATTCACCACCATACCACCCTCAATCCAATGGTCAAGTCGAACGCTTCGTCGACACTTTCAAGAGAGCCCTTATGAAGTCTCGCGGGGAGGGACCGACGGAAGAAGTGCTGCAAAGGTTCTTGCTCACTTACCGAACCACCCCGAATCCGGCGACTCCCAATGGACTCTCGCCTGCAGAAGCTCTCATGGGACGCAAGCTGAGGACGAAATTTGACGCGATGCTTCCAGTGGAAAAACGCCCAGGAGGCACACGGCAGCTCTCCTGACGTGGATTTGCCGTCGGCGATCTAGTCTACGAGAGGGACTATCGTCCAGGTCGCCCCCGCTGGATTGGCATCGCAACAGTCCAAGCAACGGAACGGCACGGTCCTTCACAACGTCAACGTCGGAAGCGACATCTGGGTGCGCCACCGGAACCAACTCCGCCCACGCCATTCCTCAAGCTCTGGACAAGTTCAGAATCAATTGCCACTGGACCTACTTCTTGACACCTTCGTGATCAGGCGCGCAACAGAACAAATTCCGCACCGGCAGCCTCATCAACTCAATTCCTAGACCGAGCAGCAGAGCTGTCCGGCTTCGGCACGAGGCGCTAGACGGACGCGCAATCGCAAGCCGCACACTGTCCAATGCAGCTCGATCCCCGTCAACGGCGGTATCAATAATGCTCAACAGGAGAGGTGTTTGGAAAAAGGCACTTTTTCCCAAAAATTCGCCATATTTGCCGTGGAAAATTTATTCTTCATTTCCAGAATTTGGAATGCCCGCCAGAATTCTCGAACGTCCGAGAAGCTACGCTCAGCTCTGATTGGTCCGTTGGGTGGCCTAGGCGCAAGGTCACCCGAAACCTATAAATACAGACGTTGTAAATCGGTATTTTGCCTTCTGGCTGGGCAGCAAATAAAGCTCGTTTGAAGGCCGTCTTTTTTCTTACTTGTTGGGGGATCTAAGTTGCGAGAGTTGGGTTCCGATATTTGTGCTCTGGTTTTCGTGCAATTTGGCAATATCGTTGCGTTCGTTCGTGATAGAGATACTGCTCGTGGTCTTTGTGTTCTGTTCTTGTCTTTCTCTATCAGGGGTTCCGTAAAATGTTTGTACGTCTCAATTATATGTTCAGCCTGTTTCCATGTCAACATTTCGGGTAGAATACGGTTGACGAGAAGTCCCTCCTCAAAGTGGTTGCACCTGAAGTTATCACGTGGTTTTTTTCATGACTATTTTTGTGGTGTGTTAACATGAGTAACGCGCCTCACTCTCTCGCTGATACTACGGACTTGTAGCTGAGGTGGTATAAGTTGGAATGGATGTTTTTGTCGGAGAAACGATGAGCATCAAAGTTGGTCATTATCCGTGAGATAAATGAGCACTGATTCTTGTAAACGTGGCAAGCTACAATCATGCAGAGTCAATAAGCAACGAGCAAAGCAGTACGCACATTGTCAACGATGGGGCGTGACGTTTTGCTCATGTTGACACCATATCTAAAATAGAACCAACCACGTGATAGCGTCAGGTGCTATGAATTTTATGAATGAAATTTCCTCGACCGTTCTCTACCCGAAATAGTGACAGGGAAACAGGCTGAATAACCTCAAAACTAACTGCATGTTCCCGGGTACTCGCTGTACCAAACAGACTCTTCTCGTGGACGCAAAGAAGGCTGCGCTGTCTGCCCAGACCAGAAACTCCCGGTGTCAACTGT